>JABCKJ010000238.1:0-34600 GCA_018850815.1 Asterophora lycoperdoides
TCATAATGACATTATCATGCACCCCGATAGAAGGCGCATAAAATATTATAAGTTGCCGAAAAGGTCTTCCAGCCGCAGTGCAACCTGACCAAATACCTGGAACTCGAAAAAGGCAATATCACATTTTTGCGAATTTACTGATGTTCGCAATGGTGCCAGGGCCTGGTTTGAGTATCGCGCCAATATCGATGACCTCAGGAATATCATCAAAGGTCAGAGGACAAATGGCAGCTGTGGATGCAGGATATGGCAGACAAGCAGCAGGGTGTTTGTGTGTCCTAAACGATGTATGTGTTATTTTGCCTATCTTCTGTGCCTGTCGCGACAACTCACATTTCACCGAGTGTTTCCATCAGATATGCAAGCTTTCCTTCGAAGAGACAAGCTGGAACCCCGCCCACGTCCACAAAATATTCGACAAACTTCACTACACCATCCATTCCAAATTCCCCGCGCTTGATGATCGGCATGAGGTCCATCTCTCGGTCCCATCCCAAGGTACGTTTAAGAGCCGGGCTCACAACCTCAAACCAGAAATCTTCTGACCCCATTGTAGGATCCACGAAGGATGCAGGATCAGCTGCAAAAACCCCAAGAGGGTCATTCCGTGTGCCTTCGGAGATTGCTTTGGGGAGTCGTGCAACAAGAACACGAAGATGTTGAACCACATCTTGGTCAGGAGGTGGCATAGGAGATGGAGAGGGGTGGTTTGTGTCGGACTGAGGCACTGCAACTGCTTTGGATAGTCCTGCTCCGACAGGAAGGGGTGGCATAGTTGTCGATGGTACTGGGAGAGGCTTCGGCTGTAAGAAAGACAAAATAGTGCGTTTTTCATTGTTTTATCTGCTATCCCTTGTTTTTCTTTGGCCTTGAGGCAGACCTTGAATCCACAATGTCGTTTGTTGAGGTTTGCAATGCCTACAGATCCACAGTACACTTTGGTAAAGCAATCCGGGCATATTGCATATCCTTCTGTGTCTAACACGCCCGTCGGCACCTTTAAACACATGAGATTTGCCTATGCTGTGAAGTGAAGAGCAACTCACACTGGAATCAGGCTTGTCAGCCATGACCACAACAGAGAAATGGCAAGGGCGTTCAAAATACAGAGGTAAGAAAACAATGGTGCAAAAAAGTTCCGCGCGGATCAATGTTGGTTTGGATCCCGTGCTCCGACGGCTCATTGAGCACCTGTATTCGACCTGTATTGCCTGCATGCCATCCTATAACATCCAACTGCTTCAAAGTGCTAGAAATGTGCATTTATGACCTCCAAAAGGGCCTAAATAAGTACCCTCCAATTTTTTTTTTTGAGCGCGATGCTTGGACTAACTAACCGGCCCTCTGTGTCGCAGTTTAAAGCCGGCACCCCCTTGAGCCCGATATTGACTGGATGGCAGTGGACCTGAGCCCAAAAAAGCCCAGTGATGACCGGACTTTTGGGTCCAGGTTTTGCTGTTCCCACCAGTCACCGGGCTTGGGCTTTCAAGATTCCGGAAATTTGATGGATTGATCAATGACCAGTCTGGACCGGTCATTGACCAGTCATTTTTGAGCACCATTTAAATGCCAAGTATAGTGCGATGTGTCCATCATGGCCGAGTTTGCGAGCGCCGTGCCGAAGGCACGGGTCATAAGCTCGTTTATAGTTAATAACAGGTGTTACGATGTTACGATCAATAACACCTTGTTAATAACACACGACTTTTATCCGCAACCCTAGCACTGCGCAAGTTGACGCCCTACGATCGAACAGTTCACCGGTGTCAACATTCAGCGAAAAAAATGGTTCTGCGGGCCGAAGTTATCAAGGCGTTTGAGGTCCTCGGCGTGTCACCCGACACTGACGAGATTACAGCTTCCAGAGCGTACAAGAAGCTCGCGCTTCGCCACCATCCCGACCGCAATCACAATGATACCACATCGACGGCGCGCTTTCAAGAGGTCTGCTGGACTTGCGTTATTCGTTCCTTTTAGCTAATCGAAATATGAAAGATTGGTGCAGCTTGGGATATCTGTACTCGGCATTATGAAAATCCTCGATGGAGTCAAGCTCCTGAGCCTGGGACACAATTCTGGGGAAGACACACCGGCGCAGGGATGTATTACGACGACGACGACGATTACTACGAGATGGACGCCGAGGACCAATCCGACTTTTTCAGGTGAATCCGTTTGACTAGGGTAAGGTCGCTTTTATGCTCACTTTTGTTAAGGTTTATGTTCTATGAATCGTTCATGGGAGGATATAACCGATCCAAGCGACAACGTACGTGTTCCCATTCCCAGGTCTGCGACGGAACTGAAATCAAATTGGAATATGGGCAGGTTTCCGCTCGGAGCGGCACCAGCCATTCAGCACGTATCCCGGATTCAGCTCATCCTATTCTTACTATCCCCAAAACTCGCATAACTCTTCATATCCTGCCAACTGCTTCGATCCAGCCACGGGGCAACAAAGGTACCAACAGTCGGAAAAGAAGAAATACGAAGAGAGAATGAGGCAGTTCGGTGAGTGCTGACTCAACTGCTACACTTTGAGAATGACTGAGGGCTTTCACAGAGGCGGAGATTGAGGCCGAAGAACGCGAAATAAAGAAGGCGGAACGGGAAGAGAAGCTTAAGGTCGAACAATGGCTTTCTGCGCACGCTGAGGCATTCCAGGTGATTTGTTTCAAAGGTCTGCACGTAATTTTCTTCTGACGATGAGCCTTCGGTAGCTGGCACGCGCTGGAGACTCTGCCGGTGTTCGTAGCATCATAGAAAAGCACTGTCTTGACGTGAACGCTCCGGAACGGTTGGCGAAGCAGCAGAAGAAGAACCAGGCGACCTCGACCAATTTCACAAGTCTCCTACACGTTGCAGCGTCTCACTGTGACGAAGAGCTAGTCGCATTTCTCCTGGATAAAGGTTTGTTGCATGGTCAGCATGCATGATAATGCAATGCTTACGAGGAAGAACACAGATGCAGATATGTCGACCCTTAACAAGGAAAACTTGTCCCCATTTCATCTTTCCATCCTTTCCGGCAATACTTCGGTTGTCCGATTCTTCCTAACGCGTCGTGCAAAGCCAATTGAGGGATGCCATCCTTCAAAAGCCGTCGCCGATGGTCGCACTCCCCTGCAACTCGCGATCGCCAGTAATTCGATTTCCACAATCGAACTTCTGCTCAAGGATGCGACTGTCCATGACGTAGATCGGTGCTGGCAACAGGAAAACGTCCCAGCCACGATCAAGGACGTCCTGGAAACCAAGGTATGCCGGATTTAATTGCCTAATACGAGTTAACATTGAGAGCGCTCTCAGAAAGGATTTGTACCTCGTTTTACATCGACGGACGGACTACTCTTGTCTCGCAAGGCCCAGATGAAAGCAGAGGCTGTCCGCAAATTAGCAGCTCAGCAGGAAGATAAAGCGAAACGGATTGCGGAAGAACGCGCCAGAGCTGCTGAAAATTTGCGCCGAAAGGAGGAGCGTGCTGCAAAACGTACTGAAGAGGCGCGTATAAAAGAGGAAGCCCGTCGGAAACTAGAGGAGGAGGAGCGCCGGAGAACCGAAGAAGCTCAAGTAGCTGAAGAGCAACGACGGAGGCGCGAGCTTGAGGCACGTATTAAAGCCGAGGAAGAAGCAGCGCGTCGTAAAGCTGAGGCAGAAGAACAGAGGAGGATGGAGCAGGAGGCGCTCGGTCGCGAGATCGAGAGACGTCGGAGGGCGGAACAAGAGGCAATTCGCAGGCAGGAACAAGAAGAGCGGCGGAAAGTCCTGGAGCTTCAAGCCCGTCAAAAGATGGAGGCTGAGACGCTTCAAAAAGCGCTTGACCGCAGGGAGGCTGAGCGACAACGGGCGGCACATGGGCAGCGGGAGGCCGACGAACGTCAAAGGGAGGCTGAGCAGCAGCAAAGAACAGATGAAAGCGAGGCACGCGCAATGGCGGCTCGTGCCCAACTTCAAGAGAGCAACCGTGCCGATCCCGCTGAGGAAAAGCATGCCGAAACCTTGCGACGTCTACAGGCACAGGCCGAAGGGCCCAAGCGTCTGGTGCGTATACTGACATCCTGCCAGGGGTTCAACACTCACGCTTAACCACCAGAAACTTCAACGACAACAGGGTCAGACGGTTCATCCGCCACCCTCCCCCTTGGTCGCCGATTCTAAAGTACGTCTGTCCTCCAGAGTACTTGTCTAGGATAAAATTGACCCTTTTCCCAGCGGGAGGAAATTGTGCCCCAACAACCTGCGCACATTACCCCAGCCAAAGTACGCAAACCACATATCACTGCGGCCACTCCTTTGGACGGTGCCGATCCAGAAACAGTACCTTGATCCTTTACGCGTCGTCATGGAAAGGAATAAACTGACTCGTTCTACCAGCGGGATGAAATTTTGCGCTTGCGAAACGAACAGAGCACCAGGGACAAGATACGAATTGCACGTTTGAGGGAGCAAAAGGCAATGGAGCGCGCCAAGGTCGGTTTCGAGCGTTTAATCGAGTTCCTTTTCTTGTACTCAGGTTTATTATCGAATAGCTTGCCAATGAAGAACATGAGCCTTCGGCAGTCGTTGCTGATTCTCAGAAGAAGAAGCGAGCCCCCCGCGTTGGAAAGCCTCTTCACAAAAGCTATCCCCTCACACCGTCGTCATTGTCCTCCTCGCCTCAACCATGGCCGGCAGGCCAGTCATATGCTTCCAATGCACCCACTGAAACTCGCGCCATTCTTCCATCACCCCCGGTGACTCCAGAGGACCTGCAAACCTGTGCCATCCCGGATGACCTCTTCCTATACGAGCGCCCAAAGCCAAAGACCCAGATCGTTTATGAGCTATACTCTCCCTCACCTCCCTCTTCTAACACGCGGAGGGATGTTCAAGGACCCAGTCGAGGGCGTGGAGGGCGTGGCCATCGGCGCGGTCGTGGCGGATTTATTGTATCGCGCGACGGGTCAAATACGGGTAAATATGAGGTGGAGCAAGTGTTGGCGAGGAAAGAACGGGGTATGTTTTTTTTTGTTACTCCAGAGTGGGCGTGGGTTTTGATCTTCGACGCACAGAAATCGAGCGTCTCAATGCCGAGATCGCTGCGCTTCGCTCTAGTGCATTCTGAATCGTTCGGTTTCTTTAACCCTTGTACTTGTCAGACACTATCGAAAAGTAGCCCTGTGGCGCCATCGACTGGGGGTTGACTTTTCAAGGGGGCTATACATACCTGAGACGCTGCCAGACTGCTTTATTGGACGGACTTTCAGCGCAGCTTCATCGGTCTACTTGCATACACTATCTATTGGTACAGTCGCTGTTGCCAAACCACTATTGGTCCCTATTTGCCGGGAAATGATGATGATGATGAAGTCAGTTTATTGCCTGACAGGCTACGTGAGAGACATGCAGGAATACAAATTTGGGCCGCTTCAGATGGCCATGTTCACAATATTTCCTGGACAGTGCACATGATAAAAAATGCGCGTCAACGGATGCTGGCTGCCAGCCGATCGCGACGGTAACTGTAAGTGATCGACGTCGTGTGGTCGCTGATCGAACTGGTCCTTGTTGGCTTGTTGGTGAGCTCGCCGACGAACGCAGCAGCTAGCTACTATGCAGAGGTCCTGTACACTATGCTAGATCATTTACTGTATCAGACTTGAGAAAGGGGAGGACCGCTGGGAGGACTCGCTCAGGGACTGGCCACAGGACAAACAAGGGTAAAGCAGAACATGAGGTGAATTGTGAGGACTCTAGCACTCACCTCACGCCAGTCGGTTCTACCTCTGGTTTGCCCCCATCCTCCCAATCTCCAACTATCTCACCTGTTTTCTTATCTCTTCTGATTCATTATCGGGTTTCCTCTTTCTTCCTTCTTTATCCTTTTTTCCGCCTCTTCCACACTGCCTTTGACTCCGTCCCATGTCAGCGCCGCCATCCCCGCATATATCTCATGGAAATACCCCTTACAAGAAGAGGGATCGACCCCCGGCTCTAGATATACCTAACGATGAAAGGAAAGCCTTGTCCGACGGCGAACTACGTTATGGACAAGGCAAGGACAATGGCGGATTGAAACACACGGTACAGGTACTTGTACAATATTTTCCAGCTTGGCTCCTGTCTCTCTTTCGGATGGCTCACAGTTTGTCTCAGCATCCCAGCGTACAGGTATCACTGGCAGAAGAGGAGCCCTCAATGGAGAACGACTACACAGTCTCACGTTCCGCATCCACGACTTCTTCTCTTGATGCCTACTACTTTGAAGCCCGGTCGCCTTTGGATTTTCCCGTTCCGCCCCTCCCAATTGGCCCTATGAAATTGAGCACGACGCCAGAGCACCGTCATGTCAGTGAACCCGTCACCCCTGCAAGGGACCCAGCTGGAATTGATCGACGTGGACTGGTTGGCGTCGGTGAGCTGGCAACTCCCCGATGGACTCGCGCAGAAAAACGAGAGGAAGAACCTCCACTGCCTTCTGAAACCTCGAAAGAAGCTGAGGAGTATGATGTCGTAGTGCCCGAAGATGCTGAGGAGGATGGGCCGGACAGTCCTTGGACAATCGAAGCTGTCGACGGGGAATTATCAGAACGAGAAGATGTACGTGCCGCATCATCCTTTCCTCTGTCTCACGCTTAATTCCACATAGCCGCCCGTGGATGCTGTTGATGTATCCCCACCTCGACCACTTCGTACCAAGCCTTCGATTGCTGACGAGAGTGGCGGTGAAGAGATCCTGTATCCTCGAAAGATCACTGCGCCCATCCCTCAACTTCCAACCAGACCGCGGGCAGATACTGCACCTCAGGGTATCCAAACCCCAGAGCCGAAGGCGATGGAATCAGTTGCTCCTTTGTCACCTCCTAGCGCCTTCGTCCCGTCCGTCCGCAGAGCCAAGAAGCGTACCTCAGGTGAATTCGAGATGGACCAATTTGGAACTCTCGTGTCAAAACAACGCGCCGCAACCCAGCCAATCAAGGCAAAGGAAGAGAAGCCCTCCGTTAGGAAGCACCGTAGTCTTAACGTCAGCAGCGCATCCTCTTCTCCCCGCGACTTCAAAGGCAAGGAAAGGCGCAGGGAAAGCATAGGTCTCATGATCAACAGCAGCATGAAGTCAACGACGACAAAGACCTCTGAAAGGCATGTGCGTTACACATCCGCAGGATCATCCGGCAATGGAGAAGGCCTTCCTCAGCGTCGCGTCCACACCACAGATTTTTCGCACCTTCCGCCGTCACCATCTTCTTCGTCCATTCAACAATTCTTACGCTACCCCCCGTCCTCGTCCAACTCGCAAACCCCGCCTCTACACAAGGACACCGCGCATGCGTCACCAAATGTGGCACATTCCTTGCTGCGAGGGACCCAAGAGGGCTGGTCAGGAATGGATGACGAGACTACTGCGGAGGCATTGCGCAAGCTGGATGGACTAGGTGGAAAAGGCGCCCGGGCCCGCGCCAGTGTTGGCAGCTTCGTCCGCAGCTCGAGCTCCAGTCGACCTGGGACCCCAGCTGGGAAATCTGGAGGGCAGTGGGAAGGTGTCGGTGCCGCCGACCCCGGAAAACCTAACCGATCTAGCGGACAAGCTAGGGATAGTATTTTGGGGGTGAAGGAACGGGAACCGCGTCAAAGCATCGGCCTTGGCATTGCGCTTTCTGACGCCCTGAATAGCGAACAGATCGGAACTGCTATCAGCAGCGATGAACTGCAGAGTGCACCCTCCGGTTTGGAGAACACTCCCAAGAAAGCCGGTACAGCGAGTACTCGCTCCAGCTTCACCCCAAAACGTGGATCTACATCGTCGACCACCTACACCAGCCCGAGCTCTCGCGATTCCGCATCCATGTCGACGAACACAAGCATAACTTCGGTATCTGTGGCATCTGGACGACATTCCATTGGCAAAGCGAGACGAAACAGCGCTGGTAGCGATGTTTCCAGTATTCACTCTGGAGACGCTACCTTTCTCAAAGACCGTGTTGCCGCTCTCGCCGTCAATAATGATGCTGCAGAGGAAACCTTCGTGCCGCCGGTCCCCCCATTACCCAAAGATTTGTCAAGCTATCGCTCGCCACCTTCGACATCCGTCAGCCTTACATTGCCTTCCCTACAAGGCCCCGAAGACAGGGAGAAGGCAGTGGTACCAGAATCTGTGCAAGACCGCGGGTCATCTCTTGAGGTTCCGTCATTCACCAGTCCTCCGCCCACTGCACCGTCGCCTTTATCACAGAGCCATCGTGTCAGTCAACACTACACCTCTGGTTACGCAAGCACCCCTTCTGCCCCCGAGTCGACACCAACGGTGCCTAAGACGCCTTCGAAGAAATGGAGCTTCTCAAGCGCATTGAACCTTAGTTTTACAAGTTCCCCCTCGTCCTCAAGCCAGAAGTCCGGTTTCCCACTGAGTCCACGAGTTGTTACCTTCGGACAACAGGTGCGGAAATCTACATCCAAGGATCACGGTATCTCTTCGACGTCCTCTTCCAAGAGCTGGGAGACCAAGCAACCAGATGCGATGGTTTCTGCTGGCTCTTTGGCTTCGCTGTCCTCCGTTGGTTCTGTGCGAACTCCAGCGCTTCCAAATGCTCCATCCAAGACACCAGATCGAAGCAATGCTCTCAGTCGCACCGGCACCGGCTCCAGCGGGGAGACAAATCATACTACGTCTGCACTTTCTGTTCCTCACCCTGGGGGGCCGCTCAGTCCCACAACCTCTATTCGTCGCAGCCAGTCAAAGCGCCTCACGCCATCGTCCATCCCGTTCTTTCGTCGCTCGTCGTCACAGTCCATGCAATTGCCTCCATCAAATTTGATGACAACGTCGTCGTCACCCCCCGATTCCTCGGGGAACCGGGCGTCTACGCAGGCGCGCCAGAGGCTGCGCACGCCTCCTCGAGACAACCCACCTTCGACCTCTGTCCCCGGTTCAACGCACAAGAAGCCGTCAGTACTGAGCCTGGGTCTCCCTTCACTGCTCAAGTCCAGCTCACGGAAGAGCCTTCATTCGGACTCGAAGGAAGCTGCGAAGGAATTGCAGAGGCTGACAAAGGACGCGGAGAAAGATAAGGCAAGACAGGGAAAACTGGAGAAGGAGAGGCAGAAAAAGGAGGATAAGGATCGCAGTGAGAGCCGAATATCATCGCTGATGGGCGGTGTGACGAGGAAGCGAGGCAAAGTAAGTGTACATCTGGATCTCATAGGACCTCAACTAATCCCCCCCTCTAGACATTGTCTTCGACAGATCCTAGAAAGCCGAAGTCCCCTGTGAATCTTCCTCCGATGCACATGACGGCGTTGGAACCTGCAACTGCTCAGCGCGTGGCTCGCTTGAAACCTACCTCGAGCTCAAGTTCAACTCCCACTTCTCAGAGCTCGATAACCAGAACCATCTCCTCAGCTTCTCGACTTACATCCCAGACAGTCAGTTCGATGCAGAAGCAGTCCGACACCTCCCTTCGTAGCCGAAACCAGTTACCTACCATCGCAGGCTCTCCTTCGGTTGGGACTAACGGTACGAGCAGCTCTCAGACGTTCAAGGAATTCAGGGAGCCACCACCACCGTCGATGATGAACTCTGTATCTGGCCACCCGAAGGAAACGCCGACCAAGATACCCCGCATTTCTAGTCGGACGTCGGCTGCAGCATCACCCCCGCTCAAAGGATCTGGACCCGCGTTGAGTATCCGCCGCACTAGTGCTAGCGTCCATGTTGTGGAACCTGTCCCCTCCTCAATAAATCCGTCGCCCACTATGAATGAATTCGGCGTCATGGAGTACCCTGAAGAGGCACCTGCGAAGAGCACCATTAGGAACTCTGTTCGCGCCTCTCCCTCCATGTCGACGTCACGCGTTCCTCGTCAGTCTATGGCGGCTGCCGCGACAACGACCAACATTCGCAAAGGCAATCGGGATTCTGTCTCCTTTACCGCGCGCAAGGCATCCACCGGCTCCGTGGCCTCTCTTTCGACACCTGCCGCATCCACTACTGAGCCTGGTTCCTCCCATCATCATCGATTCTCTGCTCTTTCGCCCTCGAAGCTGAAGCTGCTCAGCCCAAAGATTTTGCCATCATCACGTTCGTCGAACGCTGGTCAGGGTATCCATCAGACCATTGGCTCTCCTTCATCCAGCCGCCAGTCACTGTCTACACCGTCTCCCTTACCCAGTGCAGTTGATGAGGATGAGCTTCTTGGCGATGAGGAGATGCTTCATTACATCCGGCGACAACAAGCGAAGAAGATGGCCGCTGGTGCATCGCAGTCAGAATTGGACGACCTTTTGCAGTTCCCAGAACCCTTGCCACCCGGCACACCATCGTCACCGACATGTATGTTCATCCGGTTTCCACCCGTACTATGAAGATTTGCTGACCACCTGCAGCTACCATACGCAACTCTGGGAATCACCTATCCGAGTACGAGCGGAATGAAATCCTCGATTATCCGTCCGTGTACTGCTTTGGTGCCAAAAGCAAGAAAAAACCCGCTACTCCTGACAACTCGACGAACAACTACGGCTATGACGACGAGCGCGGTGACTATCTTGTTGTCACCAAGGATCATCTCGCATATCGCTACGAGGTCATCGACACCCTTGGGAAGGGCTCCTTTGGGCAAGTGCTGCAGTGTCGCGATCACTGTACGGGAGAGTCCGTGGCTGTGAAAATCATTCGTAACAAGAAAAGATTCCACCACCAGGCATTGGTGGAAATCAAAATCCTGGACAACCTACGGAAATGGGTAAGTCAGTGTTAAATTCAGCTATTATCGTGGCTCATTTACGTTTAGGATGCGGACGGGAGGCACCATGTATTGAAGATGATCGAGCACTTCTACTTCCGCAACCATCTGTGTATCGCGACGGAATTGCTGAGCATCAACCTTTATGAGCTCATCAAAGCCAACGGATTCGTTGGTTTCACAACGGCTCTCATCCGTCGTTTTACCAGTCAGATGCTTGCGTCGCTCTCGCTCATGCGCCACCATCGTATCGTGCATTGCGATCTCAAGCCTGAGGTTCGTTTATTCTTTGCCTTGGTCATGTTTCATCTCACAACATCTTTCTAGAATGTCTTGCTGCGTCATCCATCCAAGAGCGCAATCAAGGTGATTGACTTCGGAAGCAGCTGCTTCGAGAATGAGAAAAGTATGTCCCCGGCATCCGTTTTTCTCGGCATCTTTTAACAGTCCACAGTTTACACGTACATTCAAAGTAGATTCTATCGTTCGCCGGAAGTCATCCTTGGTCTGAATTATCACATGGCCATCGATATGTGGAGTTTGGGCTGTATACTTGCCGAGCTATACACCGGCTTTCCCATCTTCCCCGGCGAAAATGAGCAGGAGCAGCTTTCGTGTATCATGGAGGTGCTCGGCGTCCCAGAGAAGGAGTACATCAATCGCAGCTCACGGAAGAAGCTCTTCTTCGGTTTGTCAACTTTTATGAGTTGTTGTTCCAAAATTGATCGAATATGTCCTTCTAGACATGAACGGCGCACCCCGCGCGGTCGTCAACTCCAAAGGGCGCCGCCGCAAACCCGGTACCAAATCCTTGCAACAAGTTCTCCGCTGCACTGACGAGGACTTCCTGGACTTCATTTCTAAATGTCTCGTGTGGGATCCCGAACGGCGGATCAAGCCTCAAGCCGCTTTACGCCATCCCTTCGTGTCCTCACGGCGGCACAAGCCGCCTCCGTCGACCACCAAAACGACTGCATCGACGTCCAGTCTTAGCAGCAGCCGGACGAAGCAGCTGAACGAGACGCCGAAAAAGTCCTTGATCAGCGCACCGACACCTTTGACGGCGCGTACGGCACGCACGACGGTGGCAGCGGGGGGACCGACGACGCCGAGCAGCTCGTCGCATGCTTCTTCGACCCTCGGTTCATCGTCACGGTCTTTTCGGGCGTCGCAGACGCAGGGTCTTTCCTCCTACTCGAGCAGAACACTGAGCGGGTTTGTTGTACGTTGCATCTGATTGTTCGGTTGCATGCACTGTGCTTATGTCTACCTCACCCAGTCAACCGCTACCAAATAACTAGCATGCGGGTCCAATTTTTTCTTGTCCTCGCTTTCAACGGAACTCATGCACACAGACATACACGCCCATCTTTTAGACCAAGTTTTGCTCAAGTCAGGCTGGCCTTCATACCCTTGATCTGTTGTATACAGTCAGTCCACACTTGCCGTGCCACTTCTCTTGCTCCTTCTCCCTTTGCCCTTGTTGTCCACCCTTGCACGCTGCCATATCCCATAAATTCATCGCACCCTCCTGCGCGCTCTCAGTACATAATTTTCTCTGAATCGGTTATGGAAATGGAACGAGGTATCGCTGTACATGTGCACAAAACCTCAAAAAGCTGAGCCTGTTTATTTTTACTTGTTACCTAATGATGATTGCCTTACTTACCCCCTACAACGAAATAACGAAATACTTTTATTATCAATGATTAGAACAGTCGGGTAGTGTGTTAAACCTGCTCCAGTCGTGTGCTCAGATGGTGAAATCCCCAGCCTCATCGAGGCAGCGCAATTTTAGGAAGACATCCGTGCCCCATCCCTCCATCGTCATCAAATCAAGCGATCCTCCAAAGTACCTGAACAAGAGCGACATCAGTGTGTGTCCCCAGTGCAATTTCAGTTTTTACACACTTGGCATACAACTGGCTCATCGGGAGCCCATACCCTAACCCCGCAATTGTGCCAAGGCCAGTTTGCACCCCCTTTCCCGTAATCTCACCGAACAGATTCGCCTCCCCACTCCCGCCGGAGCCGCCGCCAATCGCTGCACTTCCCCCCACATGCTGCGCAGCATACGGCCCGCCGCCGCTTCCTTCGTCGTACTCGTCCCCCGCGCCACGCCCCGCTGTGGTGAACGCGTACGAGAATATGCGCGACATATGGGCGGGGGAGATGCCGCCGCCTTGGTCCCGTATTCGGATAGAGAGGTATGTGGAGAGACGCTCTGGATGGCCCCCAGGCTCGCGGCGGGAGAAAGGCGGCGATAGGGTGACGGTTACGGGAGGCATGGCACAAGAGGAGTCGCTCGTGAGGTGCTGCTCCACCGTTGCGCGGAAGGCATTTTTCAGGATCTCGGTGAGCATGTATTCCAGATGAACGGGGACGTATCTGGTAGCACATAAACGTGTCAGTATAGATCGAAGGGGGCTGAGGGAACACGTGCGGAAAGGTGGCATCAGCGTGTCCGTCGATGACAAGTGACGGTGCCGCACCCAACGTCGCCTCGCACAGCTCGGACACATAAGAGCCGCACATAGTGGCCATTGCCCTGGGCGAGCACTTGATGTCCACAACGCCGACATACGAGGTATCAGCATCAGGGTTCTCAAGGGCCTGTGACAGGGCGATGTGCTGCTCGGCAATGAGGCGCACGGATATGCGGTTGGTAATAGCCCTATCGAGGAATGTGCTGATCTGAGACGGGGACATATATTTGGAGCATTCCTGAAATCTGACGACGAGTTCAGCACGATGGGAGAGGCAAATGTGAATGGACTCACCCCTTGGCCATAGTTGGGATATCGTTGGCATGGCTCTGCACCAGGTCGGCGAGCTGCTCAGCAAATCTCGGGTTGTCCGCTAGGTTCCTTACTGGGGGGTAGGTGGCAAGACAGCGAAAGCTCTCCCTGTACCCATTGAGGACATTTGCGACATAAGGGTTGGTACCAACAATGAACGGCAGGGCCTCGAGCGAGCGCACGCGTGTCGCCAGACGGCGAGGGATCTCAGTCAAGGCATATTGGACGGAGGCCAAGACAGATTCGGGGGTGAGGGGGCGGCCAAAGGAGAGGACAGTCGATAGATTTAGGGGGCGGGGAGGAGAAATGGAAGCAAATTTGTTGAGGAGCTCAGAGGCTTCAAGCGAGGGCGGTTGTGGCGCCGCGCGGTAGTACTGTGGCCGTCGTTGCGACAACGTCGAAGAGTATCGCGACGACGCCCGCGACACGCTCTTCACCGTCGCTGTCGTGGTCATTGCTCAAGAGCCGTCACCTGGATCCGCCCGAAACCAACACGGGGTAGCTGCTGCAATCGACGCAAAGTCACGGCCGCCGTTCCCTATAGCATATAATGCTTGGAACAAATCCGCGGTAACACTGTCCTCACTGCCGCTGCCACTTTCAAGCGAGGCAAACTTGCTTCACTGGCAACGGTGGACGCTTGGTGGACGCACTCCGTCGACGCATTTGCCGGCATTACATAACCCAACTTCTCTATCACGTAACCACAGTTCGGGAATACATCCTTACCATTATCATTATGCCACCCACACGGTCTTCAAAGCGGAATAAGCAAGCCGCAGCCGAGCCAGCACCAAACCCAGCACCCCCAACGCAATTCGAGGCGGCGCCAGCATTGACGGAGGGGCAGGCAGCACCTGCAAGCAGCAGCGTAGTGGCCATGGTGGATCAGATTGCAGAGGCCGCAACACAGTTTGTGGAAAAGAGGGACGGAATTGAGGAGTCGCAGTCTTGGTCTTCAGCTGGCGATGGTGAGGGCAGCGGTAGTGGAAATGACCAGGAACAGGAGGAGGAGGGCAAGGCTGATTTGGAAGAGAAAGCCCCCCGGCTAACGATGGACGAGCGCAAGGCCAAAATGGAGCTTCTCCGCAAAAAGATTGTGCGTCCTCTCCTCCTCTGCTAGAATCATTTCTAAATCATCCTTCCTTTCCACAGGCAGCCTCCTCACGCCAGAACCGCGCCTCCCTCGTCGAAGAGTCTGCCAAAGCCAAAATCAGCGCGCGCGACGCCGCACGGCTCGAGCGGCAACGTCAACTCGCAGAGACCTTGCGAACAAAGGTCGAGGCAGAGGAGAATGGCGAGGACATCGAGCGCGCAAAGAACTGGGAGTGGACAATCGAAGAGAATGATAACTGGGAAAAGAAGTTGAAGCGGAAGGCGAGGAGGGCGGACTTTGAGTTCCACGGTAAGTTGCTTCTTTGCCTTGCAAAGGACCTTGGTCTATGTGTACGGCCCTGACTCCGGCTGGACGACAGACGACGCACACGCCGCACGGCGTCGGTACAAGAAGGACCTAGATCACATCAAGCCCGACCTTGTAGCCTATAACAAGCAAAAGGAGCTTGCCATGGGGCTCGCGCCAGGTTCCCTCGTCGGGTTCAACCCCTCCGCTGGCTCGTCATCACAGCTTGTCCCAACAATTCAAGAACAGCAGCTCGCCGCCGCGAACCTGTATCGCGACGCCAACACGCTTATATACGGCGACAACAAGCCGTCGGAGGATGCAATCGACCGCGTGGTGGGGAAGATCAACCAAGAGTATGTCCCTCCTCGTTCAATGTTCGGATTTATTGACTTCGTGGTGCAGCATCGACAAGAAGGGCAAGTTCTCCCGGAAACGGCTCAACGAGGACGAGGGCGATATCACGTATATCAACGAGCACAACCGCGTGTTCAACAAAAAGGTGCGCGCTCGTTTTCCTATCTACCCACTCCAGTTTATTTACATTTACCATTGCAGATTGCGCGGTACTATGACAAGTACACAGCAGAGATCCGAGCGAGCTTCGAACGTGGGACTGCGCTGTAATTTATAGTATCCTTTCCCCTCTGTTGCGTTTTGCGAACCCATGTATGTACGATATGAATTCACTATGATGGCCTTTGCAGCTTCTTTGCGGTACCAGAAACTTGGATGCGATCAGTCTGTCTCAAAGGAAGTAATAAAGAACCATGTACTCGTAAATAGCAACAAAAAATCTCTAGTTGTACACTTGATATAGTGGCCTGCGTACGATGGCATCAGGGCGGGGCTTGAAATACAAGCGGCGACGTACGTTGAAGAGAACTTGGTTCCTTGCCTCACCACCTTCTCCACCGCGTCCAAGAAGTCCCGCTCAGAGGCGACCTTTCTCCTTGCCCTGATTGCAAACATGCCCGCCTGCCCAGAGAAAGTCAGCGACAGGAAGGCGGCACCAAGAAAATGAGAAATGTGGCACCTCTGTTGCAACAGACCGCAGTTCAGCACCTGTTGTGTTGGGACATAGGCGAGCAATGAGATCGAAACGGATATCCCGTTCCACGCTCATACTGTTAATCGAGCAAGTCAGCGACGAAAGGTTCCTTGCAATTCATAGGACCCACCTCCGCGCATGAATCCGCAGAATATGTGCGCGACCCTCATTGTCTGGTAGCGAGAACTCCACCCGTCGGTCAAGACGCCCAGGCCGCAACAATGCCGGATCCAGTGTATCCGGTCTACCACCTACATCAGCACTTATCCTCCCAATCCAACCACCAGGACACTAACCTATTTGTAGCCATCAGCACCTTAATGTTACCTCTGGGGTCGAATCCATCGAGCTGATTAATAAGCTCCAACATAGTCCTCTGCACCTCATTATCGCCTCCAGCACCATCGTCAAAGCGCGCGCCACCAATGGCGTCCACTTCGTCGAAGAAGATGATACACGCCTTCTTCGAGCGCGCCATCTCGAAGAGCTCGCGCACCATGCGCGCGCCCTCGCCGACGTACTTCTGCACAAGCTCGGACCCAATGACACGGATGAAGGTTGCATCTGTGCGGTTTGCTACTGCTCGTGCGCACAGCGTCTTTCCGGTTCCAGGGGGGCCGTACAACAGAATACCTTTCGGGGGGTCGATGCCGAGGTTGACGAAACGTTCGGGCTACAAGGGGTTGACCAAGATCAATTGCCGCTCCAGATTAATGATGGCGAATGGGTACGCACAGAAAGGAGAGGTGTTTCGACGACTTCACGCAGCTTCTCAATCTGTTCCTTGCATCCTCCAATGTCCGAATATGTTACGTCCGGCTTCTCCTCGACCTGCATCATCGTGACCGAAGCGTCGATCTTCGGCGGCAATGGTATTTGAATCTGATATTTTGTCCGGTCAACACTGTATGCATTGTGAGCAATCTTCCCGTATTTCTGTGTGCGCGCGTACCCAACGCGCATGCCCTCCTCAATATCCGTCGCCGCGACCCGGTCACCCAGGCCTACCACGAACTTCGCAATCTGCTTGATATTGATGACATATTTATCCTGCTCGTCGGCTCCCTTATGCCCCTGCGCTGCACCCAAGGGGTTAACGGCCTTGGCGGCCTCTGCGAGCTTGGGGTCCACGGGAATAATCTTGGTACACCGCGCAACCTGGAGAGGGTGCTCTTCTCCCATGCGCTGGCGGTCGGCCGCGAGATCCCATAGATTAGGCGAGGCGAGACCGGTGTCAGATTCTTTGACGCCTATGGGTAAACAATCAATAAAAGCCTGCACAAGTTGACATGGGGGACTCAACGCACCGAGCTTCTCGTTGATCCGTTTCTGCACATCCTTAATGTCTGTCTCCACTGACTTAAGCCTTTGTGCGTATGGGCCTTGTCCCTGGAGAAAAAATTAGGATTGAAAGTTGGTATGGCAGCGGATAAGCATACGTAGGTCTTCAGGATCTGGATATCACTGTCATCAAGGGCTGATTGCGAGGTTAAAGCAAATATTTGGGCGACAGAAGCAACTACACGCACCAACTATTTTCTCGTCTGCCTTGTCGTCCGCTTTCTTCTCATCTAGTCAAGTTGCAGTCAGCGGATGCGAAAGACGCGTGGTCAGGCGTACATTTCTCCCAGTCACTACAGATAACAAGTTAGTATTAGAAAATTGCAGTTCCGACGCTGAACTCACGCTTTAGGCGGCATAGTGAATAGGCAGGGTGGTCGTTGGTGTGGTCTTTGGTACTACTCAGTAGTCTGAGTAGAGCACGAAACCCAGAAGCCCAGAAGGTTACGCGTCTATCCACGTGACACCATCGGCATCGCCCGAAGTGTAGTTGCTTACTTTCTAGTAATCATTACTACTATATAAAACCGTATCTGCTACCATGGCTGGAGCTCTACCCAACGCACGCAGGGACCTTCCCAAGATCAGAGATGAGGATCGCGAAAGCCTCTTTGGTCAGGTCTTTGGTGTCTCTGGGCCCGTAGTAATCGCAGAGAACATGATCGGCGCTGCCATGTACGAGCTTGTCCGCGTTGGCCACGACGAGCTCGTTGGAGGTGCGTGCTGCGCAGTTAATATCATAAATCAAACTCATGTGTGAGCAGAGGTTATCCGTATTGAAGCAGACAAGGCTACCATCCAGGTGTACGAGGAAACATCGGGCGTGACTGTCGGTGATCCCGTTCTGCGAACGGGTAAACCCCTCAGTGTTGAGCTTGGGCCCGGTGTGTATTTCGCGCCAGTGAAAATAACCCCAGTCTGAATTGTACCTCCAGGCTTGATGGGCAATATTGTTGATGGAATTCAGCGGCCGCTCCGAGTAATTCCATGTTGCCCCTGGCGCGCCAGACCACTTACTTACTCATCTCTCATAGTCGATCCAAGAGCTTTCAAAGTCGATCTATATTCCCCGTGGCATCAACACAGAAGCTCTTGACCGGTCCCTGCAATGGGACTTCAAGCCCGCATCTTTCAAGGTACATTTTGATTTTCATTCCATCCCTGGCCCTATTAACTCAGATGCTCATAACCCCAGGTCGGCGACCACATCTCTGGTGGAGACATCTTTGGTGGCGTGTTCGAAAACTCGCTCGTTGACAATCATAAAATCATGCTCTCGCCGCGCGCCCTGGGCACAATTACCCATATCGCCGACAAAGGCAGCTACGCCGTCAATGTGCGCTTCGTCTTTCACGCGTCATAGTCCGCGATACAACCGTTTTTCGCACAGGATATCGTGTTGGAGACTGAGTTCGAGGGCAAGACAACAAAACACACAATGATGCAGCTGTGGCCTGTGCGTGCACCGCGACCCGTCGCGGAGAAGAAGACTGCGGATTACCCTCTACTCACTGGGCAGCGTATTCTTGACGCACTGTTTCCGTAGGTCCTATTTTTCCGTCACTAGCTACGCATCACGGTAAATGCCCTTTGAAGATGTGTCCAGGGAGGTACCACTGCCATTCCAGGAGCATTCGGCTGCGGCAAGACTGTCATCTCCCAAGCCCTTTCCAAATTCTCCAACAGCGACATCATCGTCTACGTAGGATGTGGAGAGCGCGGTAACGAAGTCGGTTCCTTCCTTTCCGCCAGTCTAGAACCACGCTCACGTCCGTTCAGATGGCTGAAGTCCTCATGGAGGTACACTCCTTCCGTTGTTTCTACTCAATCGCGTCAATTGACCTTTATTACAGTTCCCTGAGCTCACAATGGAAGTAGGCGACCGTCAAGAGCCCATTATGAAGCGTACCACACTCGTCGCCAACACCTCCAACATGCCCGTTGCCGCGCGTGAAGCCTCCATCTACACCGGCATCACGCTCTCGGAGTACTTCCGCGACCAGGGCTCCAACGTCTCCATGATGGCGGACTCAACTTCGCGTTGGGCTGAGGCTCTGCGTGAGATTTCGGGTCGTCTGGCAGAGATGCCTGCCGATTCGGGATACCCGGCATACCTTGGTACGAAACTCGCCAGCTTCTATGAGCGTGCAGGTAAGGTTGTGTGTCTTGGAAACCCGTCGCGGGAGGGCACCGTTTCCATTGTCGGCGCGTAAGTCCAAACCAACTGTTGATTTATGCCGCGTTTCTGATTCATACAAATACCACCCAACTTTGATACTTAGTGTGTCGCCGCCTGGAGGAGATTTCTCAGATCCTGTCACGTCTGCCACCCTCGGTATCGTGCAAGTCTTTTGGGGTCTTGACAAGAAGCTCGCACAACGTAAACATTTTCCCTCCGTCAACTGGTCCGTCTCCTACTCCAAATATACCAAGATCCTCGAGCCATACTACGAATCGACGGAGCCCGGGTTCGTCGAGCTGCGCACCAAAACCAAGGAAATCCTACAGAAGGAGGAAGATCTTGCTGAGATCGTGCAGCTCGTTGGAAAGAGTGCCTTGGGAGAGAACGACAAGATCACTTTGGAGGTGGCACGGATGCTGAAGGATGACTTCTTGCAGCAGAATGGTATGAGCGAGTATGACCGCTACTGTCCGTTCTACAAGACCAGCGCGATGTTAAGGAACTTTGTGGGTTTCCATGATGGTGCGGTGCGGGCGGTGTCGCAGGGAGACCTTACGTTTGCACGGATAAAGGATGCCGCTGGGGACTTGATGTTCAAGCTCTCGCAGATGAAATTTGAGGTGAACTCAATTCGTTAACACTGCTTCTGCCTTACTAACGGTTCCTACAGTCCCCCTCGCAAGGTGAAGAGTCTATCAAAAGGAAGCTGGACGAGTTATATAGTGAGATTCACGACAAGTTCCGCCAGCTAGCGGAATAGATGTTGAGAGGACTTACGAGTGCACTGCGCTGAATGGCTTGTAGTCAGTCTAAATTATAATGAATGTCCGTCTGTGTGAAATGTCTTGCAATGCTCGACATGATGAAATCCTGACACCTGCTCCAGCTGTGACGTTGAAGCTGTCATTCCACAGAGCGTCTCCAGTCAGACCTCAACTAATCGCATTGCTCCTTACATTCACGTCGACAATGCGCTTCCCCATTGTAGCCCTCGTCATGGGTGTGGTCGTCGCCACCGCGGTGGGTATGTCGTGGACCACCTATGACATCGATGAAATCAGTGCCCTGGCTCAACATCATATGCGTTTGGCGGGCACCATTCCGGGTCCCCCCATCCCCCTGGCCACCCACCTCACAAACCCCTTCCATGGCCAGTGGCCAGGCACCGGCAATGAGACCATCTACACCACCCTGAGCAACGATAAACAGTGAATCGTCTCATCTATCGCCCAGATTCATATTGACCTCAACAGATACACCAAGCTCGTCAAAGTGATCAATTTCTCAGATAAGATTGCCTCTGTTCTTAACAACTCCAAGGCAGAGTGAGCGCCACTTTAGTTTTTCCACGGAACCTCTCTGATTTTATAGCGTAGCATCACCTTCTTTGCCGTGCCCAACAGTGCCCTGCTTCGCCCTGACAAACGCCATGACATTCAGAATTTCGAAGCTGCATCCATAGCCTTGCAGGGCTACGGCCTCTCCGACGCCGTCTACTCCATTGACTAGTTCGAGGCCAACACCGCCGACAACAAAGACGACGACGAGAAGAAGAAGCACAAGAAGTTCCTGAAGAAACTCGTGCGCGCGATCCTGTCGTACCACATCCTCCCGCACAAGTTTGATGCAGTGCGCCTCGCGGACAACAACACCTTCCCCACGAACCTTGTGCTACCAGATGCACTGGGATCGCGTGCATTACGTATTAGGGTTTCACATAGCGTTGTATCGCCGATTCCTACCATCAACTTCTATAGCAAGGTCGTGAGGCCGAATGGCCCGGCATTCAATGGTGAGTCTCCATGGCCTCTAACATCTACTAGGCCTCGATGATCATCTTGTGTTGTAGGCATCATACACGGGGTCGACCACCCTCTCCTGCCTCCCCCTCCTGTCTTCCAGGAGCTTTTCATGGCTCCATCGGTCTTCTCCACCTTTGTAAGTGCCTTACCCATCTTCCCGATGATATAATAAATCAACATAATGAATCAACGCAACTTCACAGACATCAGCGATCCAACGCACTGGCCTTACTGATCATCTAGATCTACGCTACGTACAGGGAAAGGAGGACGATAAAGGCTCGCTCGAAGGCGCGCACGCTGTGACCGTCTTCGCACCGACAAATCGCCCTTTCGGCGCCCTCCCCAAGAAGCTGAAGCTCTTCCTTTTTTCTCCGTTCGGCACTCACATCTTGAGGAAGCTTCTGCTATACCATATCGTTCCCGATGTGGTGTTTCACACTGGTTCGTCGTCAACATCTATCATACCCTTGCCATCATTCACAGGAAACTATGACAGACTATCTGTACAACCAAACTGACTCGTCGAAGGATGCAGTGAGATTTTGCGAGCACCAGACGTTCGACATCTTCAAGCTCGGAGCCGTAGGAACCGAGCACTCCCCTCTCCGCTTCCACTCCTCCCAGTCCGCCTGTGGCTGTAGTGGATATCACAGTCAGCCTTTCCGTGACTACTCCTTGGAGTTGATTGGCGCAGAAGATTCCACATTCCTTGGGGGTCGCGAGCCCTTCATCAATCCTGAAATCTCAAAGGAAAGTCAGGAAGAGGAGGCTGGCACAGCGCCGACTAATCCCTTCGAATACCGTGACAATACAAAGCATCACAGCGAGGAGTCGGAGATCTTGGCTATGGATACGGAGACGCACAATGCGCTTGCAGATGCGAAACAGGAGTATGTTGCTCGATACCTCGAGCTGCATAATCTTCTGGTCGACGGTCCAGCTGAATCGAGACCAACCGTTCGCCGCTCGTTTCACTGCCCCGCTTTGGTCAGCGACTGTCGCTGCTCCAGGAAGAAGCTTCCTAAGCCCATCTTATCCTTCGACGCAAAGCTGACGACCGACCTTGAGGACTTCTACATCAATGCGCGCGTTGAGAAGTTCAACGTCTCCATTCCCATCCCGGGCCCACGCAGACCGCACTGGGTGACGACTGATTTAACTGTAAACGGTCGTTTGGTGTTCCTGCCTGATGCCGTCGGTCTCAATGGGGCCGTACATGTCGTTCACCGATTGTTAGACCCGAGAGGCCACCGCCCCGGTCACCACGATCAACACTCTGGCATCAACCAAGACAGGGCCTACGGGCACCATAGGTTTATGGATGCGGCCTGGGAGGATTGGGAGGAGTGGCTGCCAAAGTGGGCTGCCGGAACTCAGAGCTCGAGGTGGATCGATGGTTACACTTGCTGAAGACACGATGCTTCCCACTCCTTTCTTATTCCGTTACTTCATAACGTTGTACTATTGTATGAATAGTTGTGACGCGATATCGCTTTTCAATTACTATTGGACGCCTCGTCCCGCTTCGTCTGCCGTTGTCGATGTCCCTCACCATGTTGGCTCTGCTGCCCCTTAGCCGCGAGCCTTCTGTGCATGCGTGTTTTGCGATGCGCCTCCCACTCACGACCTTCTTCGACCATGAAGGGCCGATCCAGATGTGAGGTGCAGACGTCACAGATGCGCTTTTGCCTTGCGTTAAGAACTGACGCCGGGCTACAGGGCGGCAGATCAGTGATAGGTAGAAGGGCGTTGTAAGTGTGGACATACTCGACAGCCTTGCTGTCTATAGTCATCATTTTTCTTGCGTTCTCCGACAGTGAGAGTGGGTCAGCGATTTCTCGCTTCGCAAGGAAGCCTAGCCAGGAATCAATGCATCTCCCTCGCAGACAGATATGGATGATCACCTTCAGTCAACTGAACACCCAGATCCCGCACGTTCTTATCCCAACTTTCTCCCAATACTGGGAGAAGAATACAAAACAATGTCACGATCGCACGGATTCAACAAAGTGGAATTGCAATCACCCGTGGCATCTAGAAGGTAAGTCGGCGTCACCGCCTCTTCCGCATTTGCTGCGTTCACGGCAGGCAGCAGCTTATTCCGAATCCACCCTACTTGTCGTTTGGCATATTGTCGCGTGGATACCTTCATGTGTTCAATGGCAGCGTTGAACGCTTTATCAGATGGCTCTGGCGCAGTAAGATAGTCATGGAATTCTTTATAGCCTGCGTTTCGCTCGAAAGGGAGGACTCCAGAACAATGGATGGATGTGACATACCGATAGACTGATAGATACCCAAGGTAAAATCAGGCTTTACTTCAGCGGAATCGGAAGACGATTCTGCGCGGGTCGCCGCCGCGGCAACCTTGCGCAGGGCACGGATTTCTGACACAAGCCCTTGCTACAGAAGGAATCAATGATGGATTTCGCAACGCCCGTCGTGGTGCACCGAACCTCAACCATTTTATCGACGCGTTCGTTCAGTCTTAGTTCAAGGACCGATGGATCTGCGTAAAGCCAGAGGCAGAGAGTTCGAAATCTGTCGTCATTGAGATTTGGCTAAATGCGAACTCGAAGTAGAGGAACCTTGGTTTACTTGAAGCGAGGTCCTTTGTCTGATCCATGATGATTTCGCTTGCGCGTTTTCCTGTCTCCTTTATCACTCCAAGACTTCGCAAGACTTTCCTAGTGTCCTTCCAGTGCCAACGATTGGCTATAGGTAAGTCGAGCATCGAGAGAAGGGTGTGTAGGTTGAAAGCGGCGTCAGGATCCGTCGCAGCAGAGGGTGGATGCAATGGTAGACAATCGAAGAGCGTAAATAGGTGAGGCGGCAGTGAAGCAATAATATCGGCTAGCTCTTGGCTCATAATAGGAGGAGTCCGGTCCGCTGGCATTGGAGGAGAATCTTTATCAATGGCCAGGCGATTTGGAAACATCAAGTGTTGTATCCAGTAGGACGTTCCACCAACGACGATAGGGATCTCGTTTCTCTTGTGAGTTTCATCAATCTAACGCCCAAGATAAGTGTTATGTGTTGGATTGAAGTATTGGTCGTAACTCACCGCCTTGAGGGCATCTTGTACCCACTGCCCAACAACATACTGTTCACCAGGTGACTTGAAGCCCATGAGCAGATGCTCTACCCCTTGTCGTTCTGCCTCTGGAACCTTGTTCGTGATGACATCCATGCCGCCGTAGACTTGCATAGAATCGGCGTTTATGATCCTTGCGCCACGCCAACCATCAGAGCGAGGACCACGACCAAGATGTAAAGCAAGTTCGATAGCCAAGTTCGATTTCCCAACGCCTGTTGTGCCACATACTGTGATCAGAGGCCGAGCAACATTCATGGAAGAGAAATATCAAATAGAAGAGGCAAATGTTTCGCACGCGTAGTTCTCTACATACTTGTATACTTTGTTATTGTATGCTCCAACTTTCTCCTCCGTAATGTCTGCTGCTCGAATTCCTCGAGTGACTCTTGCTAACCTGAGGCCTGCGCCTGGTTCCCAGCACAAGGTAAGCCTCAATTCTATTATCTTATGGACCCTCCGCTCATCAGCCTCGCAGCAAAAACGTGTCGGAAGAGGCCAAGGTTCCGGCTACGGTGGAACCGCAGGACGGGGCGCCAATGGACAGAAATCGCGTTCCGGAGGTAGCATACGGCCAGGATTCGAGGGTGGTCAGACACCTATCACGAAATTGTTTCCAAAGCGTGGTTTCATCAACCAGTACGCCATGTTAAGCCGTCTTTCGCTATCTTGTCACTGACTGGCTGTTAAAATCAAAGAAACGCCAAGTCCTGGGCGCCCGTGAACCTCGACAGAATACAGCATTGGATAGACCAGGGAAGACTAACGTCGTCCCCGGAAAGCCCCATAACTGCCCGAGAGCTCCTTCTCAGTGGCTGCATCCACGACGTCCACGACGGCATTAAAATTCTCGGAGACGTGAGTTTCACTTTGAAGAGTGCACCGTGAGCTTGGCCAACCCGCTCCCATTAGGGCACTCAACATTTCAAGACCCCCATCTACATCAAGCCTTCACGCGCTTCTAAGAGCGCTATCGAAGCAATAGAAAACAACGGTGGCAAAGTAGTTTGCCAATACTACAATGCTTTGGCTCTTCGTGACTGCGTGAAGGGTCGAACAGACAGGATTGCTGCTGCGCCAACTCGCCGTGAAGATATCGGTACGTTGTTGTAACCTTCCGCGTCCTCTGTCAAGCTAATAATCACGGTTAGTCTGGTATGGTAAATTCCGCAACAGGGGATATATATCCCCCGCTACCCTTAAGTCGCTCGGTGATCTGCCATTTGTCGAGGATCGGTGGAGGGCGCTGGCTACGCAGTTGGGTGCATGGAAAAAGCAGGAGTTCGATGTACAGAAAAAAAAGTAGTACAAGGTAGGCCCATCAGGCGGTTGCGTCTATTTGCATCCTATCTGGAGAGATACTGCGACTGCGTGAACGGTATTGGGACCTTGAGCCAGACCGAGACCTGAACGGACTTCGCGACACGTATCGAGATCCAGCGTCTGACGGCGACCTGCTTCGAGTGAGACGTGTTCCTCTGCTTCCCTCTCGGCGAGGACTGCCCCTTCTAATTCTGCTGCGACTCCCACTCCTCTGGCCCCTACTCCGGCTCCTATTCCGACTCCTACTCACACGACGGCTTCCTCCTTCGCTACCGGCGTCACTCTTACCCTCCAACGCGTCTAGTAGTCGACTTTTCCTTGGTCCAATGTCCCCATTTTCTTCGAGCACTTGTCGTTTGGCTATTCGTGGCAGAATTATGTCGCATACCCGTTCTTCAGTCAGAAGAGAGTACACAAACTCGTCCATGAAAGTCAGTGAATAACCAGCTGTCGAAGTAGGTAAACAAACGTTTTCATGGAAGGGGTGCGCTGAGCTCACCCATGTCACGTAGTCGTAGCTTGCTGTAGTCTTTCAGTAGCGGTTCGAGGAGCTCGTACACATCCACCGAACGAAAAGTGAGTCGGATATAGATTGCGGCCAATGCACGAAGATATCTGTTACGTCTCAGTCATAGGCAGTGTCAAAGCCAATAGAGAGCTCACTTAAACTCCTCTGCGCGGAGATACTCGACCAGGATCTCCTTCTCCGGTTGAATTTGGAGTAGTTTCAGGACGAGGCAAATGAATTGTGTTGGCCGCTGGTTGCCGTAAACACCCCCAATATAACGTGTTTCAATGGCTTTATCTATCAGGCTTTCAGCTTATATGGCTATCAGAACATGAAGGCTGTCGATATGGGATGCTCATACCAGTGAGCGCGAAGCAATGTTCCTTCCAGAAACTGGATTCATAGATGCGATTTCGGATGACTGTTTCGACGAGGAACTGAATAAATAAGGACACTTATCGGGGTACGCTTCTTCAAAGTCCTCACCTGTGGGTTCTGGCCGTGGATGGAGAGCGCGCCAGTCACTGTTGTGTTGGCCATGGTCGAGGAAGGAGCGAAGGCGGATGTTTGATGTTGTTTGCCATTGGTCACTTTACCACTTTTCAACACTCAGTGTCCCTACTCAGCCTACTGTGTCGCTGGTCACCGGTCACCGGTCACCGGTCACCAGTCACCGGTCAAGATCGACGGTCAAAACATGATCCCTTATTGTCAAGGCCTCAAGACCCCCCTTTCCCCCAGGTCTGCGACTGCCTCTGGCCAGAGGCTAAACCCATGTGACCGCTTGGTCTCACCTGGTCTCACCTCAGGCCTTTTTCATGCATTCGTTGGGTGTGTCCAAATTCTTATTGCCTTTTTAATTGCACTTGCGAACCAATTAATAGACTAATACTGGAACGCACGGATACACGTAGGCTTTCTTGTTATTGTCCAAGGAACAATATACGATGGTGATGCGTCGGCGAATTCCAGAAGGCAATATTCATCGATCTGAGTCTCGCCCCATCAATGAACCGACACTGCTTTTTTTCACATTTGTGGTGCTGAGCACCATTTGAACATCTCTGTACCGTGGTCACTGGATATCCAGGTCATAGGAGCTTCACAAGTCGACCCCAAGGCACCGCCTCTGGTTGTGGAACTGAAACCTCCTCAGTGACATGCCTCGAGGTCGAAATCTTCTTCAGGGCAACCTTGGTCGCAGAAATCCGCTTTTCAGTGGTGACAGTGTGCAGCGGGACAGCGACGTGCTGATTACCAGGTTCCTTGTGTGTCTATTAACTTGGTCAACGAAACCCTCCTTTTGCAATGGAAGGTGTGCTGTAGGATCTTCCTGGCGTGCGTATGAATTACTTGAATGCCTCAAAGTTCGCTTGCTGCCTTTATTTGTAGCTTGCGCGTCTATGACCTGTGCAGAGGTTTTTATATCATGGATGTCGTAGATAGACTGAATTGCACGGTTGCTAGCATGAAATGAACTATTGCAGGCTCGTAGCCGCAGACTGGGGTCTAAACTTGACCACCAGCTTGATTGCAAGTCATTGCTTTGTTTTCTCCGCACTTCTTGTTTTTCGAGCCTCAATAAGCTCTCAAAACCTCCACAGATGACGTCGACGGCAAGTATGCCAGCTTACATGTCGCCAGGAGTGCCAGTCTTTCAGCCGCCTCACCTCGAGGGTGACGCCAGCTTGGCGACCGAAATCCTCCCGGGACCTCCTTCTCTAGTCTCTACGCAGCAGTCTATCCTCAAGCGCGACCCCAGAAAGCCTTCAGCGGCTTTTTCCTACCTGCCACCCTCAGATCCTGGATCGACGTACTCGGGCATAATGCATGGCACTTTGATAGGCCATGAACCAGAGGCCACTCGTTTAAAGCGTACAAAGTGAGTTTTCTCTGTTTTATCTATTCACTAGAAAGTTTTGACGGCTGAACTGCTGCCCGTGTCATCTGCCCACCATTGCTGTCTGCCCACCCCTTTTTTCGCCCGTACCACGTCACGTTCTGCCCCGCCGACAGAAGTGCCATTGGTCGCGCTCAACGTGCATCAGCCCGGAACCAGAACGGTATAACATCCGCGCTAAATCCTCCTACCGACGGTGAAGCCTCTGCCTCAAGTCTTCAGTCGATAGTCGTCGATATCGAATCGGACATGGTCCTTGATGACGACCTTTCGATTTCGAGGTCCAACTCCTCGCAGAACCTGCAGGAAGGAATGACAGTGTCAACGAGTGCTGTGGGGCGACCAAAGAGAAAGGACAAGGGGAAGGCTAAGGAAGTTGCTCCTGCTGTGAGGGTGAAGGAGGAACCGAAGGCAGTCTGCCTGCAGACTCCGGATCCAGCTGTGAGCAACTTGGTGTGTCTCAACCGTCACCTTTCCTTTTCTTGCTGCTGACAATGTTCATTCAAGCTCAACAACGACGATCACTGCTCATCATGTCGCTCGTATGGTGCCCTGGTCTATTGTGATGGCTGCCCTCGAGCATTCCACTTGTGGTGCCTGGATCCCCCGATGGAGAGCGTCGATGACGGTGATAGCAGGTGGTTCTGTCCGAGCTGTATCATCAGCAAGGTGAGCATTCCCTGCCATTCATATCTAGGACGCACCCTCAGGGCCATGCCACGCAGTTTCCACCACGGAAACCCCCGCCTTCCCTCCTGGGTCCACTCATTCAACAGGTGGATACCAACATTCCCACTGAGTTCCAGCTCCCGGAAGACCTCAGAACGTTTTTTAAAGACGGTGAGCTATTTTTTTACTCTGAGTGACTATCCCGGAAAAACTGATGGCGGAACTTAGTGGGCACGGGCCCCAAAGGAACATACGTCGACACTTCAGAATTAAAGCAGCCACGCCTCAAGTGTGTATCTCTACTCCATTTATACAAAATTATCAGCTAAATGTCAGTTTAGCCGTCATGGACAATTGGAGGATCGAGATGCTCACCGCCTGAGAGATAGGAATGGCGCCCCAGTTTTGTGCTTTCGTTGCGGAACCTCTGCATTGCCTCAAGGACTAGCGGCCGCTGTGCCCGCTGCCAAACGCGCTCGCAGGTCAACTGCAATTACACAGGTTCTTCCTGAAGCATGGAAAAGTATGCTATCCTGCGATTACTGCGATCTCCACTGGCACCTTGACTGCCTCGATCCACCCATGTCAACCTTGCCACCGTTTTCCAAAAAGTGGATGTGTCCAAATCATGCTGAGAAGGTTCTGGTGAGTATTTTCTTCACTAACGGGATATATGTGACACTGATTCAACTTTTCGTCATCAATAGCCTCCTAAGCACCGGATTCCGAAACAGAACGCAGCGCCTTTCGAAATCACAAAGCCCCATCAATTCAACAACGGTAACATCGAAATTATACATCCTGAAGCTGTTCGCACCATTCCACAAGTCCCTAAACTGGCTGTAGATGAAGTGTTGATAAACGGGCGCCGCTACCGCGTCCCCGAGCGAGTGATTGTCCTGGACTTCTGGAATAAACTCAACAAATACGAACATCAAACGGACAGGTATGTCTTGATTGACTTGCCATTGCCATCGCTCAACGATTGTCGCAGGGATTCAATTGCTGCTTCATCGCCATTGACGTCTCTCAGTTCTTTAGAGGACCTTGATGATCAGACGATTCCGGAGCGTCCTGCTCTCTACGACATGGAGGACCTGAAGGTAGCCCAGGTGAGATTATATTCTCATGTGGTAATGTCAGCAGCCTACATCGTGATCTTCAGCTGCTATGTTCGATACAAATTTCCAAGCCACGCGTTGCAGAATCGTCTTTAAGCCTTCATTTGACCAACGGTTCCGGTAGTAGCTCCCACAAACCAGATGAAGCAGCTGCGTCTTCACGAAGTGGTAGACTGATAAGGTTGCCGAAAGTCTCTATGTCGAAGGTAAGTGCATCTGTGCATAATCTGGCATAAGCTAATGGAATGTCGTAGGCTCCAGAAGTTCCCCCGACGGCCGCCGTGAAAATCTCGGCTGCTAATGGAACTGCTCGTGTCTCAAAAGCTCAGCGCAATGCGGCGACGAGCGAATATCAACCCGCTTCCACGGCGAAGAGGAAAAAGCCCATCCAGCCCCCGCCCCTGGAACCAAGCACTCGAGAATTACGATCAAGGAGCAAGAACAATCATTTCGATTCATCATTAACTAGCATCTCATCCCGTGTACGTTTTCCATCCCTGGCTATTTCTCACATTGCTGAAGATCTTCGAAGAGTTCAATGAGGCCTGGCGATGACAGTATAGATTTCGCTACATCCGTATCGGCACCGCCTGCTAAGTCACGGGGGTTTCAAGTGAAGGTAGGACGCGACCACGTGATATTTCCCCTTGACTGAATATCAACAGCTTGAGGAGAACGACAGCGGTTTGACACTTGGGAGTACCTCCGCGCCAGAAGTTGGACCTTCATTGGAAACACCAGCGAAGGTATTGAACACTCATCTTCCATTTCTCATGTGCCTAATTCGAGCCTATGCAGCCCAAGCGGGGCCGAGGGAGGCCACCTGGCAGCACTTCGGCTGCCCAGAAAGCGAAAGAATCTGCGGCGAGCGCGAGCGCCACGCAGGTGAAAGAGAAGCGGGGCAGGAAGCGAAAGGAAAGAGACGACGACTTACCCGCAACAGACGGTCAAGCCTTCGGAGAGACCGCAGACAAGACGGAGAAGGAAAAGAAGGAGAGGAGGCCACACAAAAAAACAACGCGCCTACCTGTGCGACCAGGGCCTTCCTCGCCTGTTGCTCACGCTGCACCTCTTTCTGCACCCGCAGGCGCTTCGACTACCGCTGCGCCGGCCACGCCCTCGCTTAAGATTCGCCTTCCACGGCTGAACTCTGGGATCCATGCCAGCCCCTCTATCCTCAATCCAAGCGGCGATACCCCGACGCGCCTGTAAGGCCTTGCCTAGCATTCCTCGAGCGTCGACATTCATGTGCAATTAGCGATGCCGACCGTGCTCTCTAAGGTTTCGTTTCATCCATTAATTGACGCCTGCAGGTGTTTATTTCTTGCCGTTTCCCCATTCCCCACATTGTCCACCAATATCTTTATGTGACATAGAAAACCAATCATACTTTGTACGCTTTCGCACATGCCTGACCAGGCAACCGCCCATATTCCAACAAAGCCGTGTTCGGATAACGTTGTGACATATGTCCCAAGTGCTTGCCGCCTGCTAGTACTACTATGGTGGTCAACAACTTGAGAACACACTCAGTTTTCGTCCTGCTTAGTCAGCAGAGTCACGTCGAAATAGTGTCCAATGGATTGCACGACGCATAGCGGCCACTCTCCACAACATAAAGGCCAAAATGAATATTGGAACGATAGTAGGTATACTAAGTAGCTATGTACTCTAGTTAGATAATTTTTATCCTGGTTAAATCGTATTAAAGTAGCCCTATTCTGCGTCACCCAGCTCTTCCTCCTCTGCATCATACCAATCTTCGACTACCTCGGTGGTTTCAGACTGGAGGAATGCCAATCGACGTGTAATGGCATCATAAATCGTTTCCCCGCCATAATGGGCAACTGGTGCCGTTACCAGGGGATGAGGGGAGGGAAGGGACTGGTTGCCTGTAATTTCGGTTTTTTTGTCCTTCCCTATAATCAATTCATCTGAGCTTTGAATACACACAATATCCAGTTGTAACTAACCTAAATCTGCATGTCCCGCACGCAGTATCGCCCCTGTAACCCCAACGACGACCCGGGTGTAAATCAGGATGTCGTCGAGGTAGACACAAACAACTCTCTCCGAGATCAGATCTCGGAAGATGTCGTTCATCATTGTCTGGAAGGTGGCCGGGCTATTAGTGAGCCCGAAAAACATGACCAGTGGTTCAAAGAGCCCCCAATTGGTCCAAAACACAGCCTTCCATTCATCACTCTCCTGGATGCAGACATTGTTGTAGCCCCACCGGACGTCCAATTTGGTGAAGTACTGTGCCCCCCAAAGGTTGTTGACCAATTCGCTGATGAGTGGGAAGGGGTATCCGTTTTTTACTGTAATGGTGTTGAGCATCCGGTTGTCCTGCACCAGTCAGAGCAACCCATCCTTGCTTTTGATAAAGAAGACCGGAGAGGCCATGGGTGACTTGGAGGGGCAAATGTGACCCGAAGCAAGGTTCTTCTCCAGGAAGGCATCCAACTCGACCTGTTCTGCCGGGGAGAGGGGGTAGACCTTTATCCCAGGAGGGGAGGAGCCCGGCAACAGTTCGATGGTGTGGTCCCGCTGTTTCCGGTCTGGGGGCGAGTCAATCGACGCCTTAGCAAAGACATCCTCAAATTTGTGGAGGTGGTTTGGGACCACATCTCGGAAGGATTTTGGTGCCGCGTTGGTTGCAAAGGCCTCGGTGAGATGCTGCAATGTGGTCTGGCTCGCCTGGATGTGCTCCTCCAACACCAGCAGATGGACCACCGTGGCATACATGTGGTCGCCTGAGAGGAACACTTTGGTGGGGTTGAGGTCCGGCTGGTCTCCTTGTCAGTCTGAAGGGCCTGGTACGGAATCCTTACTCAGCAGTGGGGTAAAGGACAGGAACTTGTCAGCCTCTGACTCTAATTTGGAGGTGTGAGTCGGGGCTGAGAATTTGGGTTTGTCTGGGACCCCCTCCGCATGACAGGCCCTCATCGTGGCTTGCAGCTTGGACTGGGTCTGGCGTTCCAGGTGGGCTTCATCCTGACAAGTGTCGCACCGACTCATCCTAACCTGGCTGGTTGACCAGTCGATCTCCAGGTTGTGCTCTCTGAGCCAGGTGAACCCAAGGATCATATCCTGCTTGCCAAGGTTCATGATGGCGAATTGGATGCGCTCAGTGTGGCCGTTATAATGCAGGATCGCCTCTACAACCCCCTTCACACCTCTGGCTTCGTTGGCGGTTCCATCCACGTTGTAGACCGGGATGGCCCAGCTGAGGGAGCGGGTCGTGAGCTTGTGCCACTCCACAAACCCGGTGTCTAGGAAGCAGCCAGTAGTGCCGGTGTTCAGTAGGGCTGATACCAAGATGATCTGTTGCATGTCGAGTGTCTCTAGCTCTACCTTGAGGTCTAAGGATTGGTCAGTTGTAGCGGCCACTACTAGTCTTCGGGGCATGTGCTTCTCCCATTTTGGGAGGCCACGGTGTGAGGGGTTCAGAAGGCTAACCTGGGCGTCAGGGCCGACGACCGGCAATGCTTCTTCCAGGTTGGAGGAGGATAAGTCTTTGTCAATTGGGGCATCGGCAGAGGTAGCGGCAATGATGATTTCATCAGCATGCTCCACAGTAAGGGGTGCGAACTGATTACGACTAAACGACGGGGGTGTACTGTTCACCCGTCATGAGACTGAAAACCCTCTCCAACCATCGGAGCTGGAGCATCGCCTGAGGCAGACCCAGGCGAGTGGTCATCTGTGTAAGACGCAGAAACAGAATCGGCTGCTAGCGCATCTTGTCCAGCTAGCAGTTGCATGGCAAGCTCGTCCAGCCCATCGTCAAACACCAGTCGGACGTCCCATTGCTTAGAACAGTCTCAGGCACAATGACCCTTGCTCTGGCACTGCCGACAAACAACCTCCACCACCGAGGCAGCCCGGAGTTTGTCAATGTCCATCAGTACACCCATGGGAAGCGGTCTAGGGGCAGTGCCAGTGGTGGGCGCCACTACCGGTCAGGTCGGTAGGGCAACCGGGCTAGGTGTGTGGAAGGGAGCAGCAGGCGACCAACAGGATGTTGGGGCCATGAACCGGACTGCCATTAGAGCCAACGGTCAGTCCAGGGCCTTGGCTGGAGTGGCACGCCTGGCAAAGTTGGCCTCAGTGTGCATGATGAAATCCTGGGCCCAAGCCGCTTCCATCCACTGCTCCACTATTCGGTCATCTGGGCGTCTGGTGGCAATGGCTCTGAGACAGTCGTGGAGCTTCCGATCCAGCCCTTGTTGGAACTTCAGGATGAGGGAGTGGCCGTTGCTGTAGTTTGCCTTCTTCCAGAGCGATCAGAAGGTATCGACATAGTCACCGATCAGCCAGCCATTCTGGTAGTAGGCGTTGGACTCCAGTGCAAGCGACGCATGGGCTTCTATGTCCAGGTTATGGAATTCCTGTCAGAATTCCGCTGCAAAGGCCTTCCAGTCGACGAAGCATTTCTCCACCCCTCCATGGTCAAAGATTTGGGCCACAAACTTGGCTGCCCAGCCGTGCTGCATGAACGTCAGTATCCACCGGATGGTGGTGTAGTTGTCCGGGAACTGTGAGGATAGGAGTTCTGTATACAGCCCACAAACGGCTACAGAGGCATCCACGATATATGGACCGACAGTTTACACAAGATCAACTACATGACTTTGGACTTCATTTGCTCAACAAAATCTTGATGAAATCTGGAAAATCTCTTC
>JABCKJ010000239.1:0-34574 GCA_018850815.1 Asterophora lycoperdoides
AGAGTCAACATGAGCAGCATCCCGAATTTTCCAATCGTCATGCAGAAAGATCAGCAGATGCATATGCGGAAGGCCACGCTTCTGAAATTCTATGGTATGGACCATGGCTACAGTGGCACCAAATATACCATCTTTAATTTCTTTCAGAAGTGCTTTCTTTTTCAGTTCAAAGACACGTGCAACAATATCAGGTCTGTCAGCTGCTGTTTGTTTTTTTCCATTGACGGCTGGCTCTTTGAGAAGGGCTTCTTGGATTTCTTCCCAGTTGGGATTTGCAGTCATTGTCAGAAAAAGATCAGGTTTGCGAAAATGACGACAGATAGCCATAGAATCCTGAAATAGCTGATTCATCTGTCTTTCACTGCCAATGTGAGAGGATGGCAAGATTATACGCTGTCCTTGTCGCCGAAGATCAACTTCTTCTCCATCCGCATCTGCAGCAGCTGCATCACGCAACCCATTATAGACATCTGCTCTGAGAGTTTTTTGATTGTGCCGAATCCAGTTTAGCATATTCTGCTCAATAGAAGCCCAAGCATCTACAACATACTGCTGAAACAGTTTTCCTCCCCAGAATAAAGCTGGAATATCCTGTACTTGCTGTACACGCTTTATATGAAGTCGCTCAGCATAGTAAGACCGCTCTGAAACTTTTGGAGCTCTGCGTTGACCTTGTGGCCCTGCCAAAGAATCCAAGTTGGTATGCCAACCATCTTGACCTGTAGGGAAAAAAAGCACATAGTGCAAAGACGAATATGAGGGATGTAGATGACTGATTCGTCTTAGCCCACCACCATTTAAGCGGAGAACAATATCTCTATCGTTAGAGCGCTCTTCTTCTCCATTGCCAGGAATTATAGCAGCAATTTCCTCATTAATGCCTTCATTGAGAATAACCTCATTATGGTGACGTTATATTATAGATCACGTCGATTATCCCCGGTTATACTCCCATTCGGGAATTTCCGACTCAGAGGTGCACATTTGAACTGTGCACACTCAGCCAAGAGCTTTGGCGCGCCCGTGAATCCGCGTTCCACCAGTATCTGTGCCGTGCCCTTGAAAAGTCCTGCATGCGTCGGGTGGTTAACAGCAAAGTAGAGTGGCTGTGGAGTCTTGTCATGGAGCTGTGCGTCGCCCATTCGAATCTTTGACTTTGCGAGAGTTCCATCAGGACGATATTCGGGTTTGCCAGCCGCATCGCGCTTTGTGACCTCCACCAGCCAGTTTTTGCCAGGTTTGGACGGATTCTTGGGCATCTTGCGAGCAGACAACGAGCCCTCGGGGCGCTCCGAGGGCTCTTGAGATGATTGGTGGCAGTGTCGTAGATAAAAATGTGTTCGAATTCGGGGTAAACCTAATCACTGTCGCCTCTCTCCCTCTCAAAAAAGACACGTGATATTATTGGTCTGGCTACGGGAGACTAGGGTATTAGGTAAACCTCGGTCAGGATATCCATCGCCTCGTTTGCCTGATCAATAATGTCGTCGCATGTGAAGTACCCGTCCTTGTTCTTTCCAGGCCGAAGGATCCGACGTGCGCTTCGCATTCCATCAAGGGACGTTGGAAGCCAACCAAAATCAGCAGAAACGTAGTCGGCAACCATAAGAGAAGCTCCTTCACCCTTTCTGTACAGTTTGGCGGCGGTGTCTCGGTGGTACCATCCTTTTTTACGGCGATCGTGGGCATAGAAGATGGACTCGTCATGAAACCAGACAATTACGCGGCGACCCGGGAGTGGTCCGAGCTCTGGCAGATTTTCAGTGGTCCAGTTCTGCATTCGGCGTTCAATCTCCTTCCATTGTGGCAGGAAGACGGCATTGCGATATTCCATCGACGGGTGGTTCTAGGAGCCTGGTACTTTTATGTATGTCAAATATTGATTGAACAGCCTACGTATCCTCACCCGTATCCTCACCCTCTGTGCTGGTAAGATCGCGCGATCCGTTTCCGGTCGGGCACAGGCCGAATTCAGGAGGGCTACGGTGTATTGGTCAAACGATCTGTACTTACTGCTGCTCAGTTTATATAGTTGACACTTGGCGGTACACGAGTTCGTTACATTTGAGATAAGCATCGCATCATCATCTACCGTCATCTAAAACTGTTGGAAGGTTGGGAGGGGCTTGGAGAGTCTGGCGGCGATCGCCTTGACCTCTGGGTGGCCCTCAGATATCGAGTACTTCATCGATTGAGAGTATCGGCAGCTCCCAGATATACTGGAGAAATAATCCAAATTCGAGGTCCGACGAGCGCATGTGGAGCTTCTTGGTATATTTTCCTTCATGCTCGGAATGGAAAGTCTCTCGGCGACGGTTTTGACCTCCGGGGGGTGGCCCTCAGATATCGAGGACTTCTTCGTCGAGTAGGAGTATGGACTGCTCCTTGGCATATTGGAAAAATGATTCAAATTCGAGGTCCGACGAGCGAACGTGGAGCTTCTTGGAGTAGTCGCCTTCATGCCTGGAACGGAGAAACTGTGGTCCATAGCCTTCTCTTCATTGTAGGCGGGGTCGAAAGGTTTTGCGGACAATGTCGACGCGCACGCTCTACGCCGCCTGCACACCATGAAGGCAAGGCCAGTCATGTATATCACGACTATTCAAGGAGTGGGAGTGAGTAGGAATTATGCACAGCCGTCGCAGTCGAACACTTACGCAGAACAGGAACAATCCAACTGGCGATCAGAACGAATGCGATAACCAGTTTACAAACACCTTCTTGATCAGGATCTAAATCTTGATCAGCACTTTTGTATGTATGTGGAGCCAGATAGAATTGTAAGTGCCTTACCTTGCGTCAGACATTGGAAACCCGGATACCAAAACGCAAATGCTCCAGCGGCACCTATCGGTAAGTCGACGATAAGGGTCAAGGCGGAAAACAATAAAAACCTGGCTTGACGTACCGAAATGCCCCATGATCAGGAGCATGACTCGAGCCGCATCTAGCCATGGTCGAAATGCAACTATTAAACTGATAATGAAAGTTGGAGTCAAAGTCATGGAATGAGAGCGCTGCGGTACTCACAGGACAAGTATCATAATGGCACTCATCGTATGTATTACAAGCATTAGCAGAAGGAAGGACCCTAAAGATTCAAGCAAATCGTCGTACATCTGCTGGGGCATTACGTGATCGCAGAAACTCACGTTCAGAAACATCCATCACTTCCCACTGGGAGAAAAGCACAGTGCACAACAGGATCGCCCATAGAACGCACGCAAGAGAAATACTCCCTAGAATGAGACAAATGGCAATGTCAGACTTGCTTTCATCGAATCGAAGGATACTCACCCAATGCGGTAACACGAATCTTTAGAAATACAGGCGAATATTGTTGTTGCATGATAGAGATGAAAGCCCGCTTGAGATGTCGTAAGATATGGAAAAAATTAAGGTCGAAATGGCATGAAGTGTCAGTCACTCGATCTTCCAGAGAACGATGTTCCGAAGCCGTTGCGAAGAGCGGTGAGGCCGCCTGAGGGGTGGTGTTAGCCGTGAAGGAACATCGCGGTCTTCTTCAATGCGCTTATAAGCGTATCTGAGCTTTGACACACAAAGAGAATGCGAATGCAAAAGACGTCGTCAACAAACAATTGAAAACAATAATCAAATTCAAAGTCAGTGGACAATGGACGTGCCTGACACACGCTTCCCTTGCAACTGACCTTCCGGCGGTCAAACGTTCAACGTTGTGTAATGGAGAAGTATATTCGGCGCATGGGAACGACCTATTTCCTCCCCAATTTCGTTTTGGCATTCTTCGCCTCCAGCTCAAATCTACTCCTCTTCCTCCACCGTCCAACAGGCTCTTCGCCATCTCCTAGACTGTCCCGCTTCCGAACACTTTCTTGACGACTTCTTTGGAGGAGATCAGCTTTCTTAGACCTCTGTCGGAGCACGTCGTAACCATCTCCCATCCCACCGGAAGATCCCTGATGCGAAACCCTTTCGACGCTCTTCAGGACGTCACCGAACTCGTCTTCCAACCCTCCCGCCCTCCTGCGATGCTTACCACCACCACCACCACCACCTAAGGACCCTCCCAACGCAAGATCTTCTTCGTCTCGAGCCCTTCGCTTGGCATCACTTTTCTTCATCATCACTCGCGAGAAGTTTTCCTCCTCAAATTCATTCAGCCGCTTCAGATATGCAGCACGGCCCGCAGCCAAGGAGGGCGTCGACCCAAGGCCGGAAGTTGACTCCATATGAGGACGGGAAGAATCCGAAGACAAAGAAGCCAGGGCGGAAGGAACCGGTGGGCGTTCTTTTCGTAGCTGGGATTTAGACTTCTTCTCCATGTAGGGAACAGGAGCGACACGGGGAGGATGGTATAGCCCATCACCAGCATCGTTGTTGTGGTTCACAAGATGGAACGAAGCTTGATCTGGCGGTACATCCGCACCATCGTCGCGGTCCATGAAATTGGATGGATTCGGCCGGAATGACAGAGGATCTGTTAACCGCCCATTAGGCTCTACAAATAAATAAGTTCTTGAGGGGGTCCAAACACACCGTCGTTCAGATTCGAGCTTTTCTCTGGCTCCTCGGCAACGCGGACAAGCTTTTCGACTTGATAACGCATCCGAGTCTCCAAGGTTCGAATTTTTTCGAGAACTATGCGACCTTCTACCATCGAATCAACCAGGTCACCAGCGCCATTTCCGCGTGCAAGACGGTCTGGAGCACTAAACGCATGACCGGGAAGCGAACGTCCAATCAAGGAATGACCAATAACACGGCGGGAGGAGACCAGGACAAGGGAATTCAAATACGACAGGAGCATGTGGTGCTTGAGCGACAACAGGGATATGCCATCCTTGGAATCAAACAGATCTCGTCTGAAAAATGTTAAGGGAGAGCGCTTTGCAAAACCAATATAAGAGCATACTTTTCTTTAAGAGACTGGATAGCCTCCCGGGCGGAAGAAATGCTGGTGGTCATGTCATTGATGGCGGTGCCAAACTGGTGGATATCTACGGAAACCTCCATGCTTTGCAAAGAAATCCATCAGCTTATGGTGAACAGTCATGGCGAACGGAAAGAACAAAAAAGAAATCAGTTAACGGTTTTCTAGGCCGCCGCTTTAAAAGCGTAGTGCGTGACATCAACGGATATCAGAGCCCAGTGCGTTTCATCCCATGAGGAAACGGAAAAATGGCGGTCAGACTTACAGTGGATCAGTCGTCGTGTGAGTGTGAGTGGGGAAGAAGGGAGCATTTTTTGAGCTCGCAGGATTAGTTCAATTCGTCTTATATCCCCACGGGTGGATGACCTAATGAAGATCGATCATTTGGTCATACATATCTCCTCCGACGAGTCCTATACATATGCTATCATATGTCCTCTACGAAAGGAAAGGCGAAACGGTTTCTTCATAAACTGATAGACGCCTTTGATGTGCGTATATTTCTGCACATCTATGACAAGCCATTGATTGATTTCGCTTTGTAGAGTAATAATGACCAGCCTGAGAGTCCTCCCAAACCTCCTCCAAAGCTGACAGAGGGCAATGCCAATTCAGCAACCAAGATATACTTCCCCGATCCTGACCTTGAAGAGTCATTCAATGCTCTTGCACTATCCGGTAATCCTCGGTACCATACAGACCCAAGCTTTATTGGTGGCTTCAATCCAGCTACAACCTATGGGCCCCCGAATCAATTTCACCGTTCAAGCGTTCCTTCATCTTCCAATTTACCTCCCAGACCAGGCTATCTGGTGTCGCACAATTCGAGCCCACCCCCGCGTCCTCCTGCGATGCCTGTACCCCACAGGACCGATCAGTCTTTGACAATGCAGATGGCACTGGGCCTTCGTCCTCCCAGACCGCCCTCTTTTAATCCCACGCGCCCACACTCAACGTCGGTGTTGTCTTCAACTTCCGAAATCTCGTCTGGGACTGCACCTTCTTCCAGTGCCCAACTTAGCAGCTCGACCCCGAGCAAACCCAAGCGATCTCGCGCATCATCCACGCCTACGACTCCCTCGCACCATGCCATCCCTGGATCCCGACAGCAATGTTCGGGCGTTACTAAGGCTGGGAAGCGATGCACTCGTCAAGTGAAGTCAAGCCCGACATTTGTACAGGCACAATATGATGACGAAGATGAGGATTCCCCCATTGAAGTGTTTTGTTTCCAACACACGAAAGAATTGCTGGGCCCAAGTGGCTACTATGCGCGTAATAATGGGAAATGGGTCAAATTCGAGGGTAAAGATCTCGTCTAGGCATCGTCATCAAAAAACTAACGTCCTATATTAGATTGGATTCCCCCATATCTTCAGCCAGATACGCAGGTTGCGTTGCGTATTGAGATGGAAAAAGCTCGCTCACAATCGGATGTTCCTGGATACATCTATACCTTCGAGATACGAGGTATGTGTTGTTGCAGAGAAGTAAAAACTTCACTCTGCATCTTGTACACTTTTCAGATCCCGACGCAACGAACACCATCAAACTGAAAGTAGGAAGGGCGGTCAATCTCGTCAAAAGAATTGATCAATGGGGAAAGCAATGTGGCTCCAAAGAGCAGGTCCTTCGAGGCTGGTTCCCGGGGACCGTGGAACTAGATGATAATTCAGGCCCTGGTAGCTTAATGAAAGGACGAATGAAAGCGGGTGAAAAAGGCTCCTGGTGTCATCGAATGGGCAAGTCATTTTGTCAACCTTTACCTTTGCCGTCTTGTCTAACCTTTCTCTTTATTAGAGAGGCTTATACACCTCGAGCTTGCAGATCTCGCCGCCACCAGAGTATATCTCGATGCTGCATGGCCCAACATCGAAACTCAGCCAGGCATCTCTACGTCAAACTCAGCCACCACCACAACAACAACAACAAAAGAACCATGTGAAGACTGTGGGAGCATACATAAGGAGATTTTCGAGTTCGAGAAATTGGGGGGAAGGTATAATGGCAAGGAGTGGGACTCAATTGTACAGCCAGTGGTACAGAGGTGGGGCACCTTCGTGAAACTATATGTTTGAGCAGACTAAGTGCCTGTCACTAGTACGTATGTAGCAAGATATTCGTAAGTACATATCTGTGAATTCGCCCACCAGGAACAGGGGTGCGCCTGCCAAGCGTGTGCCGCGCGTCAAACCAATTGGGCACAGGTGTGTGGGCGCGGCGTCACTCCCAGCCTTTTGTTCCCCAGAGTCTTTGTTCTCGCTTGGATCCCGCCATCGCCGAATAAACAGAGGACCCAACTGGGTCCCAAGTACAATGGTGTCCAGCGGCCTTCTTAAGGCGTCAGCGGTCTCTTTCGTTCGGACTCAACCTCTCTCTCCTTGCCTTTCTCATGACACAGAATTTGATCCCTCTCACAATTTCATGTATCGTGGCACTGCCTATCGCTTTGGGCGCGAACATCGATGTTACTATTGGCGGACCTGGTGTCTTGAAATACAGCCCAGAGTTCGTGGTGCGTTCATTGCTGTTCTGCGTGGTTGTTCCATCTCACGCATCATATCAGAATGCGAATCCTGGAGATGTCGTTAGATTTGTATTCAAGCAGAAAAATCACACCGTCACCCAATCTACATTTGAGAATCCATGCGTCCGTGCATTAAATGGCTTTCACTCTGGCTTGTATGTGGTCTCCTCATGTCGCAATAATTGAAAATTTTTAATGAGCGATTCAATAGCCTCCCAGTTGCGGATACGCAAACGAATGGTTTTCCCGTCGCCATTTTGACGGTCGCCGACACTTCTCCAGTATGGGTCTTCTGCGCTCAAGGGAACCACTGTCAACAAGGCATGGTTTTTGCCATCAACCCGGGTGATGAATTTCCCGCCTTTCAAGCTGCTGCCTCTGGTGGCGCTCCTCCCCTGTCGACCTCTTCAACCTCACCTACCTTTTCGAGTACTTCGACTCCACCCGCCACATCTATCGCCAGTGTTACTGCCACAGTTTCCGCATCTGGAGAACCATTTACTACAATTTATGACTCTTACCCGGGGTCTCCTGCACCCACGGCCGCAGTGCCCGCAGACCATAGAGTCATAGTTGGCGGACCCGGAAAGCTGGCCTATGAGCCTTCGAATCTCATGGCTCAACCTGGAGACACCATCACGTTTGAATTCCGGCAAAAGAACCATACTGTCACAGCCAGCTCCTTTGATGCTCCATGTCGCGCGTTGGCGTCGACTTCCGCGACCGGAGAAATCGGCTTTGATTCCGGCTTGTGAGGTTTTAAACTTTTGGACTGTAGTTTTCAGCATTGACGTCTAAGCAACTCATGCAGCATAGCCGTCGGAGCGACAGCAAGAGCGTTCCCGACCTACACCATCGAAGTCAACGACGTAGGTCTTACCCTGTCCTTTAAAAGAAAGGTACCGTAAACATTCAATCAGACTAAACCGATATGGGCATATTGTCGGCAAGGCAATCACTGTGGTCAGGGTATGGTGTTTGCCGTCAACGCCATCGAATCGGGGCCCAACAACTTCGAGGCATTCAAGGCCAACGCCATCCAGTTAAATGGCACGACAACACCACCGCCACCACCGAATAATGCTGCTGCTATGGGAACTCACTACACGAGATCAGGAGCTCTCCTCGCCTGTATTGGGCTCCTGTGGCTTTACTTTTGACCATTCTTGTGGAACTCATCGTCAACTTTCGTTACTGGAGTTTGGCTTCTGACTCGTGATTTATTACTGCACTGTACCAGGATCTGTATCATACATAAAGTACAACGTGAATCGGTCAAACTATCTGTACATAGTCCTGATTTACTATTGGGAGTTTACTAGACTAATCCTATCGTGTATCCCCTTGAAGTTGAAGTTGATGTATTCCCACCTTGAATTTAAAGAGCACCTCTTACGTAATCCGCTGATTAGGATCTTGACCACATCTTCCTTTCCATCTCCTTAGCTGTAAAAATGGAAGGACTTGACCAGATACGAGACGCAGTTTCGAACCAAGGTGCTCAACGGGATGCAGGAGATGCAGAGGCTAAGCGTGCACAGGAAGAGCAAATGAGACGAGACCTTATGACAACGGTTTTGGACGCCGGTGCAAGGGAAAGACGTATGTCTGTTGGGTTTTTCGCATACGCACCAACTGACGCCATGCGTGAAACTCTGGATGCAGTATCGAGAATCGCCCTCGTCAGTCCTGAACGATCCCAACAAATTGAAGGGATCCTATTGAGGATGGCACAATCCGGCCAGTTGAGAGGAAAAGTCACTGAGGACCAATTCATTGAATTACTTGAACAGGTAAAGTTCTGTTACTACACCCTTTCCAACATGGTTCGTGTTCCGTGTTCTGATGGCGGTCGAAGATGGAAGAAGTACAGGGAAAAGCTACAGCAAAGAAATCTACGATCGTGGTGCGTGTCATGGCGGCTGACATTACATGACTGGTTCATTCAAACCCCTGGATTCTTCTTTAGTATCAAAGGAGAAAGGATCTAGACGATGATTTCGATATCTGATCTGGTTTCCGCTGTCGATAATGTCTGCCAACACTGGGTCCAGGGCGGGACCGGACCCCGGTCGTAAATGCGCGTCGGAACGCATTAATGTCAATACAAATAATAATTTCGTTCGAGGTAGGTCAACGGGACCAATTAGGTGAAACCGAGCGCAACGTTCCCGGTGTGCTGGTCGGTTGTGATGTCGAGTATCCGGGAGAGCCTGCACGCTCTGCTTCAAGGGCCCCTGCCCCGGAATCGAGAGCTACAGGTGGTTTGAAATTCTGATCACAACGCATCAAGAACGGCTGCTCAACGAGGAAGAGTAGAAGGACACTCACATAGTGTCGGCCCTTTGTATAAAGTTCATCCAATTTCTGATCGAAGACCCCTCTTCCTTCAAAATCGTGATACGCCTTGTAAAGATTGAGAGCCGATCGTGCGTCCTCGATCGAGTCATGCGTGTCCAACTGAATATGTTCATGCAGAACAAACCATGAAAGAAAACGTAGCGACAAGCGACGTTGGCGTGACTTGAGAAAATAGAGATCGACTGTGTCGATGACTTGTTGAGGAGGTACAAAGATATCTGGCGCCAAGTGTCACAAACGGTCGAGTTGTGTGACACGTTACTTACTGATGATGCGGAAATCTTTTGAAAGCCCATGCCCAATAAATATACAACCGCGATCCACCAGAAGACGGAGCTTCTTGTAGACAAGCTTCAGTGGTGTGAGTGTGTGGCGGGAGATGTGAGGGTCCAAGTCGCCAACTAAGATGAATTTAGTCGGCTGTCAGTGGTAGAAAGCCGGAAGAAATACATTTTATTCCCGAGAATTCCGTCAGATAGTCAATGATGACTTCACTTGTGTGAATGTGATCATCGATGAATGGCACCCCTTGCTTTTGGCCATCTCCGCGAAGAACAGATACTCGTGCGAGGCTCAGCCGTGCCGGTCGGAGGACTTTGTTCGTTCCGTCCGAACGGAACTCTGTCTCTTCCTGTACCACACTAGGTTTCAACACTTCCGTCCATCCAATCAGAGGTATGGAAAGAATACCTGTTGCATCAACACGAACTCGGCGTCGATGGCGACTAATGCTCCTGGTCGCGGCAATTCCTCTGGCCGTAAAACATCGTGTTTTATGAGAAGTGGATCACGATTCCTAGGTATTATTATCAGCGTCCAAACGATGTCCGATGAACTTGAACAAGACAAACAATGAGATGGATGTATCATGGCTGAGAATGGTCTGATCTATCTTGTCAGGCAGGCCACTAAAATCGAGGACTTCGCGCAGATCCTCGCGCTCGTAATAAATGATTGCGGGAACCTTGTTCAAGTTATCTCCAAAAAATTCCACGCATCAAAGGTTGAATGGCTGACCTTCCACTTGTCCGGGAAACTCAATGCCTCCTCTTCAGATATGTTTCGCACAACGAAGTCGTTGAACAAGAACCAAGGACTTTGCAGATCATCTCTTCCTTCGGCTTCGGGGACTGTATGCCACATGAGATTCGATCTGCAATCGACGACGAAATGACTTAACAAACCTTTCACAATTGCCACGAGATGTGAATGGTTGTCTTTCGACATTACCTGGACAACAAGAGACTACAGGGAAAGTAAGAGAAAATGTCAGGGAAGTGGATGGAATTTAACCCACCCTGATTGTATATCCAGTACTCTGCGGGTCGTCAATTCCATCGACCTGACCATGTAGCTCGATTTGAGGCTTAAGGAACGTTTGTCCCCGTATGTCGAGCCACGCGTTCAGATTATCGTCGTTATAAATGCAAGCGTTGATGGCCAGTATTGGCGGTAAATCGCGCGATGAGATAGAGCGTCGAGATGAAAAATTAGTGAAGTGTTTGCAGCGCTGACAGGTTGCTTTGTGTGTGGTCTGACGAAGCACGGAGTGACATAGGATGCTGACGAAATCCGTCGGTGGGGGCGGCTCGTTTGAAAGTGCCTACATAGAGGACAAAGGATGGTCAGGCGAAGACGCAGATTTTGAAGAAAAAAATGGACCTTTCTTGGGTACGTCAAATCCACGACATGGGTCATGTTATCCTTTTCCCGAACTGTCCCGCAACTTGAGCAAGTTATCAGGTTCTTGCCATCAATACCAAGTAGCTGTGTCACAGGAGCAGCTGAAAGCAAATGCGGGTCGGACTGAGAGTGCGGTTTGGCCAATAGAGAGGGGTTATTGGGGAAAGTGTTCCCCTCTGAGCTCAGGTGGTCGATTAAAAAACGATGAAATATCTGGATTTTGTGCGCATAATCGACCTCGACGCCTTCCCTCCCATAATCAATGAGCTCTATGGCATTCGAAGCTAAATAGGGGCTCAGTATTTGTGATATTGTACGTGAGGATGAAGAAAGTCACCTTGGGCTAACACTCCAACCGCCTTACAAAAGTTGCTTGATTGGCAGTTGGTTCCCATAGCATCCTCTAACATGCGTACAACAAATCCTAGTTCGCAGAGCAAACAGTGCTCCCGAGGACAATTGGTAGTAATGTGAGATTTTGCCAAGATTCGGATCGGGGAGGTGTAGTGCATGACTTGAAGAACAGCGTTCGTGTACGAATTGAGAATATGAGTTTCGAGTCCGCTAAATTCAGTCTTATTGTAGAAGCTAGGAAAGATTTCAGTCGTCGCCATCGAAAATCATCACCCAACTCGTACCCAAAATCAAAGTCCTCAACGCCAAATTTAGAGTACTCGATTTCGACGTGGCGGTACATTGGTGGGACGTTGTTATCTGAGTAATCGAAGATAGCATGAACAGGATCAACCTGTGAAAACAGTGTTAGCCTAGAACAAGTCATGCATTCCTGAATGACTTCCCTCGGCTTTTCTTGACTTGCCACTTCGAAATCGACCATTGGATTTCTGCAAGTCGAGTGCCATCATATTTCGGCGGCCTTTCAATTCCCTGGGAAGGGCAGCATACGCTACGTTATCTTTCACTTTCATCGTGTTCAGGAGCTGAGGAGCAATCTTTGGCGGTGGAGGATGGAGTGTAATGGATGTTTGGAGGTGTGGCGCCCATACGGAGAGTAGAGGAGTGTCATAGTGAGGAAGTCCCACTGTATTCAATGGCCTGGTAAGAACTTAGCGTCAAGTCGACGGATGAGGAGGTATCATAATTACTTACGTCGTATCGGTCCAGTCGATTTCAGGCAACGGGGCAGGAGTATCTGCCCAATCAACTGGCTGTCCATCAAACCCGTTGAAGGGGACGCCTGCAACGTTCTCCGCTTGCGATAAGAGGTGGATTACACCTTCAGCATCCCCGAAGGCCATGTACGCCGCAGTCGCGGAAACGGAACATGAAGTAATGTAACTGGTCAAGTCGAGCTAAGAACCAAGGTCAATAATTGGGCCACAAATGATGTGTTTCGTCTTGTAATACCTGGAAAAATTCGCTCGCGGCGGCTGGGTTCAAGATATCAACGATATTGATTAATCCTTGATTTGAAACAATTGCAATCGTTGAAGGCCGCTTTGGAAGCACGTGAATGAAGGCAGGACCTGAAGAGAAGGGGATGGGCGGGAGGGATCGCATGGTTCGAAGGTCGTAAACCTTCACCAAAGGGTCAGGGAATGGTCTACCCTGTCTAATCGATATTAGACTACAGCATTCCTCAATCGTAAATTCTTGCAACAAACCTTTCTCCGAGTCCAATGGTAAACACGAAGTGGCCAGTCGTTTCCAGCCCTTGGATGCCGCTCGAATGTGCTTTAACCAAAGAATCTGCACCGCCAGCTCTGGTTGAACCGGTGCGGCTGTCATGGGTGCGTAGATATCCATCAGAGGATCCAGAAAGCAACATGGAGGGGGAAGATTGCAAATGGGTGATCATGGATGGTGTGGAGGTGTGTCGAATGGTGTTTCCTGTCATCGTATTGATGTATAATAACTCCATGTCCACGGTGGAGGCAGCCACCACATTTGTATTCTGGGTATTGGAAAATGTGGTTATATTGGCTGGATGTCTATAATGCTTGGAGAATGAATTGGGTAGCAAAGTGGGATGTGTCTGCCAGTCGCACCGAAAAAACCATTTGTTCATGCCGCCTTTTGTCCACGAGCCAATTCCTTCGCCAGATACACCGAGCGCTCTTACGTGGTTCTCTCCAGAAATGATTTTCTTCACCCCAAGGGTTCCACCAACCCGAAATGACACGCCGCGTATCCCCCGCGTGCCATAGTACCCAGTGACATCGCCGCTGTTAGAGCCAGCCCAGAGGATATCCGATACGGGGTCAAAGGAAAGAGCTGTCACTGGCTGAGGGAATCCAGGGAGATTTATGGGCGTAATTTCTCGATAAGACGTTGACATCCTAGGTACGACGTTGGAAGCGATCGTAGAGGAGTTTTGGGATGTCTGTTTGTCAAGAGTATGATGTCACACGGCAACTTTCCTGAGTTCAAGCTGGCTGGTTAACGTTGGTAACATTTGAACTTGCAACTTTGAAGCCGCCACATGTCGCCACTCGTTATCTCTGATATCCTGCCGTCAGAAGGACTGGCGTTACTGCAGCCGTGGCCGTGGTCTGCACATCTCGAACTTTGAGCCTCTTATCAAACCCATGCTCCGCTGGCCCCAAGAACGGTATCGAGGTCCACCTTGGGCTCAACCCTTGATAGCTGCGGCAGCATAAAAGCCACAACGTCTAGTCCCCACTCTTGTTCTGTTGCACGTATGTGGACCATTGCCTCGTTATTTACCAGCGCAACCATTGCTGCACCCGCAAATATGTGCAACTTGCCCGCCTACTGACTCGATAACAATGCGCTTGTAGCCGGTAGCGGAGTCACTATTGCTGTTCCTACATAGGCTCTGTGGGTATGTTGATGTTAATCTCAAGCTACTTGCTACATGTCGCAGAGGCTCAACTTTTGGACCCTTTATGCCTTCCGGCCTTTCTGCTTCTACTCTGTATGTGCTGACAATTTTTTAAATTATTGCTCCATTCTTAAGTATGCATAACGCAGAACTCGGGAGCCGTATCTTCGAAGACCAACGACATTCATCATTGGTTCCATGCCAATAGTAGTGAGTATTTAGCCGGTTCATGACTTGACCAATTGCCTCTGAAGCCCTTAACAGGTAATATATACCGAAGCTGCAGGGTGTCGGTCTCCCGAGGGCTCGTCGATTGCATATAGAAGATATCGCGATCTAAACGTGACGTGTCAACGTCTCAGCCTCGCGACATAGAGAGCTATATATTATAATCGTACCTAAACGTGACGTGTCAACGTCTGGTACAGTTCGTAGTAAGTATAAAGCAGTACGGTAAGTGAATAAGTAAAGACATACCTCAGCCTCGAGCCTCTGAGAGCATGGGCACAGTCACGTGCAATAATCTAATCTAATCCAATCCTACCGTTGGCGTTGGGTTCTGACAGAAGATTTAGAAATTGGTTTGCCCATCGGCAACAACCCATCATGCACCATGAATGACAATTCATCCTTTCCATGGATGACGCTCCGTGAGTCGAAATAGGGCTAATATACGGCTTTACTGGGAGAATAATGTATAGATGTACGGTAAATGAGCAGGCTAGCCAAGCAACTAGTATGGGAAGTAGACCTGCAGTCATCCAGGGGTCACCCAGGGTCTGCGATGAGATTATCGTGGTTGTCCCTGCTGCGCAAGCGCCGGACGCTGGGGACTCTAAAGGATTGTGATGGCAACGCGCTGCGTGGGCCATCGTGCGACGTGAGGGTCGTAAGTTTGAAGCTGGTGGAAGAGGGTTGTGCACTCCTGCTTCGGGATAGACTTGAGCCGAGCCGCAATTCTTCAGGGCCTGCCTGGCCGATGGAAACGCTGAGGACGGGGGTGTATGACCGCGGCATCAAGGTGAAAGAGGAAACATGTAGGAGGATCGCGAATTCTTCAGTGGAATTGGTTAGCTTGACCATGTTGGTCCGTAACGACGACGACACGGCGTGTGGGCCGTTATAAGTTTTGATGACATTCGATAGTTGAACGACCATCTGTATAAGAGAAAAGGGTCGGTGAATCCCTCCTACAAAGTTAGTGGGAGCCTAATTACCTTCAGGAATGAGTGCGCATCCTCTCGAAGGTCCTTTCTATCGGTCAGCACCTCAAAGTCGTGCATCGCATGGAGGGTTTCCGATAACCTCGCCGTTACCACGCGGGCCTTTTCGAGCGTGTTTCGAATCGAGGGCTTGGTATGCGGAGTGTCGTCGAACAAGTCGGATATCATATCCCAAACAGCGGGAGCAACCTCAACGGCCGCCTGCACAGCCTGAAGCGCCTCCTTGTCTACCTGAGACTTGGAGTTTGACGGAAGCTCCAGTAAGCTTGCTTTTGACGGGACCGATGGCGATGATGACGTCGAAGTCTGCAGTGAAGCCTTTGAGCCCTGCCGGGAATGGTTGTTGTGGCGCGAGCTTTCGTCAAGATATGGGGAAGATGAGATGTTGGACAAAGAGGACGCGAACTGCATTGGTGTTGTTGAAGATGGTGACGATATCGTGGTGATTGGGATAGTAACTTTCCTCTTCGGAGCGCGCAGCGTAGGGGTAAGTCTGGCCACCCCTGAAATGATCCCTCCAAGCATGCCAGGAGGAGGGTCATCGTACGATGGCAGCTTCTTGCCAATCTCCACATCCTTCGAACTGAACGAGCCAGCATGCCGGCGGGCAGTGCGTACCCTTTCACCTGATGCCGGTGCCCCCTGTTGTGGCCTCAGTGACACAGAGGAGTCAAGATGACCAGGCGTCGAAGGGCTCGGCGAAGCAGAGTACGTTTCCGCCACAACTGGGTTGTTAACCACCAGCGGAGGCTGACCAACATGGGATTTTGTGAGCAACAGCGGTTTTATGGCGTCGATCTGGGGAATCATTGCCAGCCACGCACACGATACCTCAGCTGTGGCACCGTGTAGCTCTAATAAGATCCACCGAGAATACCGCGCATCGTCCCCAGTCACAAATACCTTGAGCTGCAATGCCAACACTCCAATCGCCTTGCCAAAAAGGGCAACAGTGTCTCGACAATTTTCGACCACCGCCCGACACAAGGTCGAAGAGGGAAGGGTCTTCCGGCTCATAGCATCGAAGCGATCCAAAGAGGCGATGAGTTGGATCATGTCAGCGCTGGCAGGGTCTAAGACCTTTCGGAGGACCGAGGATATTCGATCGTCGATGGCATGAACCATATAGTGTTCCAACGTCTGGTAAACTTGACACATCGCAAACAGGATGCTGCGAGCTGAGTCAATGAGACACATCAAAGCCTTGGGAAGTGCTGTGGAGTCGGGTAGTGTGGAAAGACGCTGAAAATAGGAGTTGCGTTCAAACGCCATCGACGAGACGGGGAGTGTAGGGGAGACAGGAAGTGTAGGAGAAGGGTGGGCCTTATCTCGTGCTAGAGGAATAGCTGCGCGATTGGAGCTTAAAGAGGAACCAGAGTTCTCCCGTTGAGGAAGGGCAGGTGAGCTGGCTAGATCGTCCCGACCTAGGCCCCGCTCCGACGTCAGATGAAGAGCCAGATCTGAAATCTCTGTGCTCTGCTTGGGAAAATTCAGCTTCGCCGTCCGAAGATCAGGCATGCTTTTTTTACCCAAAAGGTTTACATGTGGCGTGGGGTGTAGCGCACCTGCGTACGAGGCATTTCGGCCATGGAGATGAGATTCAACAGGGGTGAGCATCGCAGCGCGGTTATCAAAGAACTCTGATTCCGCGGGGCTGGGGAGGTAACTTTCCAGCGACCGAGTCGGCGAATTTTCAGCACTGAATGTTCCAAGAATGCCAAGGTGAAGAGGAGGAGGACGATCAGGTTCGCTGTGAAAGAAACTCGTCGTTTCGCCACCATGGTCTGATTCTCCTACAGAAGAGAGGGAAAAACTCGAGTCAACTGAGAGGGAACGGTTGTGGGGCACGAATGCGTTATCGGATGCTGATTGCCGGAGAGGAAATCGCCAGGAGTTATAGCTTTCTTCGCTGCTTAACTGTCAGATATCATTCGACCGAGTTTCATAGAAAACTAACATGTAGGTGTCCAGGTTCTTTTGCTCGCTATATCCCGAATCGTCGTGGGTCTGTCGGATGTCAGCTTCAATCCACCGTCGAAGACTCTGGACCCAGTCTTTCATGGCGTTTCGGGAGTCTAGACTGCCTGAGTTCTCCATAACAGTTTTAGGTGGCCACTCGATCGGGTTACGTTCAACTTGCAAAACCTCCAGATTGTGAAATTGCGAAAGATAAGGGGGTAGTTGCATAATCTTATTCCTTGAGATACAAAACACCTGGCCGAAGACATGAGAGATATTCAGCCTAGGAAGACAGGATACGCACTCGAAGGTGGATAAGTTGTCCAGCCCGAAGCGGTAGCCTCTTGATTTTGTTGTGACTGATGTCCAAGGTATCGAGGGATGGCATTAAAGTCAACTAACAAGCGATCAAGATATAATTCATGGGACAAGACAGTGCGGTCTTACCACATCAGGGAATGTCGAGATGCTGTTGTGTTTGAGATTGAGATATCGTAAACTCGACAACAAAGCGAATTCTGTCGGAAGCGTCGCAAGGCGATTGCTTCCAAGGGCGATTCTTAAGGAATCCGGAGTTCATATTTTCCCGACTCGAATGAGGTGTATGGGCCACGCACCGTTTCACAGGGCTTTTATCTTCTGGCGTCTCCCTCCCCAAAGCTGCAAGCTCCTCTGCAGCTAAAGATCCAACTTCGGATAAATTCATCTTGGAAAACATGAGAGTAGCTCCATTATCCGAGGACCGCTGTAGGGCCTGAGCAATATGAACAGAGCTGAGAGAAGTGGACGGAAACGAACTCCGCTTGCTGGAGTTGGGTGAGAGAAGGGTCGTAAGGTCCACTACGTCCATGGCTCACGGGAGGCCCAAGAGGATGAGGGTAACCTACAATATACAACAGACGGGCATCAAGTCGAGGTCAGGTAAGTAGGGTTGGTCGCACAAGGTCGCAGACTCCTAACCAGCCGTCCTTGCGTGTTCGCTCCAACGCGATGTTTTATCCTGCGAGGAGGAGATGATGCTTGATCCCACTGCCCCGCACAATGCCGGATCCTTTGAATACAAACAATGTCAGATCAGAACCTTAAACTTGGAGGACCATGCTCAAGTTTAAGGTTCGGATTTGGCATTGTGTATTGTTGAAGGATTCGGCATCATCCGTGGATTCAAAATTCTAACAAGTTACATACTCGGACTCAGAATTGCGTTGGAGCGAACACGCAAGGACGGCTGGTTAGGAGCCTGGGTTGGTCGTAAGTTCACACTGTAGCTGTGACTATCGTGTGACTCCGCGTTGTTCAACTCGTTGTGACATGCTACTTAAGTTATGAGCGTCCGATACCTTAGTAGTAGGTAACCCCACGGTGTGAACTGGACTGCCAGTGGCTTCCACAGTAAGTAAAAGTATCATGGAAGGTATATGGAGGTGCAGCAGCCCTCAGATTTTATGCGTGGACTCGTTAGAACCACATAGACACCGAAAAACTTGTCTCCTCGCTTCGCATGGCATGCCACCATCCGGGAGGGATGTAGAGCAGGTCTCCCGGTTCGAGCATCGCAGATGTCGCCTTCGGAACAACCTGCGTCCAAAAGTCCCGGAATTCCTCCCTTTGAGCAGAGAACACATCGACGCGGGACGTATTGGTCATACTGGGTTCTGTCGAGTTTGCAGCAGAATTATGGAAATCTTCATTCGACGAGTACGGATACATCGACGCAGTCACTTGCGATGGCGCAAGCCACACAGTCTTGCGGCCAACGACTTGCACTACGTGCACAGGTCAGCCGAAGAAAAGGCCCAAGAATGGCAAAGGACGCACCGAATAGATTGTAGTACGGATCCTGGGTCACCATAGTAAGATTTCGAAAAACAATGAATATGAGCAACATACCGTATGTGCTGGAGAGATGGTACCCTTCGGGCCCAGCCACATATTGATCACGAGTTGTTCGTCGTTTCCGGGTGGTTTATAGCCAGTGAAGTCGGGGGTATCCATCGAAGCATAAACATAGTCGGGAACGATGACGTCGGCTTGAAGGGACGGAAACTGCAGGAATAGATTATGCTGGGCAAGATAAATGGTGTTTGCGTGCTCCGGGGGCGACGGCTGATCAGCGAGATGAAGAGAAGCCAGAAAATCTTCCCAATTCATTAGTTTCTGCGTCCATTCATGATCTCTGTAATCCCCTCCAACTTCGACTGGCACGATGCGACCAGGTCCAGCCACAGAGCGAAGATAGGCAGCCGATCGCCAGGGATGCTCGACCATAGCAGGCCAATGTTGAGCATAACGAGAAATGATGAAGGGTTGGCCATGCAGAGCCGATTGAAAGGAGTGGAGGGAAGGAGGCTCTGGAAATATCGGTGTGCTGGAGTGGGAGCTGCCGAGGAGGGTCGGAGTTTGTCTGTTTTTAGGACAGCCTGAGCGTGAACTAGTGGTGAAGGATGGTGCGTATGGAACCGGAAGGTATGAATATTGAATGAGTTTGATGACAGCAGTAATGAGGTCAAGGCGGCCACTGGCCGGTCCACATGTTATAATAACCTTGTCTAACCTTGCGATGGATTCGGTCGCGGTGGGTGGACCAATACCTGCCAAAGACCTCAGGATGGACGCGTCGGCGTAAAGCCTGATCCATCCAGTCAACGAATGTCCAGTGAGCAAGGTTGTGATATTCTTGTGAGCTGTCTCTATCAGTGACTCCAATTTAGCACACGAAGATTCGACATCATTTCCAGCAACAAGATTCTGTGCATTTGAACGGAGGTCGTCGCAAATGGGCTGGCCGCATCTCAACAGAGCTTGAGATAGAAAAAGGTCAACTACATCCCTGGAACGGGTAAACGGGTAGCTTAGAGCAAATACCTGAGGTAAGAGGGTTTGTAGGGTCACCCAATTCCTCTGAGAGTGTTGCGATGCACGAGAAATGCCATTGACCATCGCCCATTGAAGTTTTGTGTCAGGGACACGAAGCGCACCATGCTAATTCCTAATTCGGGAATGCAAACGTGACTGTCACGGGTAAAAGTCACAGATGCGACAAGAGATTTAAAGGCGAGCTGTGCGGCGAAGAAAACCCCCCCGTAAACTGGCCCAAACATCATTCAGTCAGAGCGGCCCGGTTACCCCTTTCGGTATGACCTCGAGGTGAAATGCGACTCCTTGCTCAACCAGAACCAGTCCAGAGTTGCTAACGAGTGCATCATAGGTTGGACAGGCTCCTCCTTCTTCTAGACACTGGGTCGTCTATTTCAGTGCGGAATACTGCCGCGAAGCAGCTTGCACACTTGGCCGCCAAGAGTGTAACAGGAGATGTTGCAATTAACGAGGAAGACATAAAGTCTAAACCCCAACATGTGTCGCTTGGGGACCCTTCAGCCTGGGCTGAACTAATGGCAGTAGTAGCTCGAGTATGTATTGTGACTGTATTCGCGCCGTCCAGAGCTAACGGACGCCCAGATAATACCTTTTCTACACTCAAAATCTTTTGACACTCGCACGGCTGCATCTGTTGCATTGTCGCACATCTTCTCCCTGGTTCCTCTTTGGAAGCCATCTGAAGGTCAAGATGTCGCGTCTTCATTCAACGAGACGCCTCTCGAGCCGCCGACGTTTCCCAACTTCTCGGTCCAGGAGCTCATCATGCAGGGAAAATTGCTGCTAGCGTCTTCCGGAAAAGAGTTCATCAAACCGGCAGGCATCCTTTCGAGCCCTGCAGAGGTCAAGAAAGCTAGAAAGGAAGCGATGGGACGTCTGGGCTTGGATTTTCTCGACGCTGATGACATGGATCTCGAGAAGGAATTTGCGGAGGCCGATGAAGACGTCGAAATGGAGGACGCGTCTGATAAAGCAGAGCTAGCGGCGGACATAGATGCGTTCAAGGCCGAACCTGCAAACGAGGATGACCCTCCACCCCGTTCTGCCACCCCCACGGTCCCGTCCCCCGCCACGTCGACTGCTCCATCTTTACCTGACGCGGAGCCAACCGCCCTATCAGCCCGTGAGCGCAATCGACTCAAGCGCAAGCGTAAACCTGGCAATTCTGCCTTTGTAGCCGCTCCCCCTCCGCAGTCCGCTGGTGCGAAATACACAGCAACTCCCACCGGTTCATCAAGCAAGTATGTCATCTGTTTACCCTTTGCTCTTTCCGTTTCTTACGCCCCTTTGTAGAGCCCGCCTCATATCCGCGGACGATAAGACCGCGTCCGGTTGGAGAACTGGGAGTCCCAAGCCACCCGCAAATGGTGTGTCTTCGGAGAAAGTTGTTGTCGACCCTACGAAAGGAGGTGCGGTGTCTCCAAAGGCCTCTCAACGATCGAAGGCGCTGGACGTCAAAGCTGGGTTATGGGTGTGGGATGGCGTAGTCAAGGTCCTCGAGGTTGATTTGTTTAGTGCCACGTGGGAGATTAGGCATGGCGCGGCGATGGCGTTACGCGAGCTTCTAAAAGTGCAGGGGAAGTATGGAGGAATGAGAGGTGCGTTTGTAATCTCCACCTTCAAAGACCTTTCTTACCTTTTGATAGATGGTGCATCATCTCAAGCAAACGAGCACGCCCATGAAAGGTGGTGTAACGACCTCGCTGCAAACCTTCTCTGTCTGTTCGTATTGGATCGTTTCGGCGACTTCGTTTCTGATCAGGTATCTCTACATAGTATATCCTTGAGTCGGCGACACTGATCACCTGTGAAGGTCGTTGCACCGGTCCGCGAAACTGTTTCCCAAACTCTGGCTTCCCTCCTCATCCATATGCCTCGTCGCTCTTTGACCCACGTCCATTCCATACTTCTTCAGATGATCCAGCAAAACTTCAGTGTTCCCGCATCCAGTACCAAGCCCAGGGTTGGAGAGGAACATAATCATATTTGGGAAGTTAGGCACGCTGGCCTACTGGGCATCAAATATGAGGTCGCGGTCAGGGGTGATATATTCGACCCAGCATCTGTCAAGTCGGAAGACGAGGTTGACCTTTCTGGTAGAGAAATACTTCGGGGCGTCGTTGACGCGGCCATTCTTGGGTACGTGAATCCATTATTGAGTAGGATTTTATTTTTATTTTCGACTACTGTACCCAGCCTTGGAGATCCCGATGACGACGTTCGTTCTGTCGCTGCATCCTGCCTATTGCCTGTGGCAGGTCACCTCGTCGAACAACTTCCCGAATCCCTTGGCCCAGTTCTACTCGTCCTATGGCGTTGCCTGAGGAACATGAAAGATGATCTGAGCTCCAGTGTCGGAGCTGTAATGGATCTTTTAGGTCAGTTGTCTTCCCGCGCAGGCGATTTGATGTATTGATGTACTGATTATGACTTCCTACAGGAAAGCTGGTATCGTTTGAAGACGTCATCGCCATCTTGGCCAACGATGAGGTCTCGTGCGTGGATCTTCCAATTCATCTCCCAACGTCCTATCTCACAGATTCTACAGATTACCTCTGTCGACACTAACCCCTACACTTTTCCCCTTCTTCAGACATACCATCCCAAATGTGCGGCTAGCTGTCGTAACAACTCTGAGCTCCTTCATGGCTGTGGCCTCGCTTTCCCGCGAGTGGATTACTGCTCCTTTCCTTCGTCTAATCTTCCAGAATCTCGTCGCCGAAGAACGGTCTGATATTCGCGACGCCAGCCTTTCTGCATGGAAGACTGCACTGTCCATCATGACCGCTACCCCTGACTGGGTTACCAGCGTTATCACCCAACAGCTAGTCCTCGAATGGTACGCCATTGTGATGACTCCCCTGGGAGTCGCCATTGATACGTCGGCATTCTACTATCCCACCACGGCGGCGGATGGAGACCTACCTCCAGAACGACATAATGTTGACAAGAATATGCTTGCGCAAGATCTGTCCTTAATCACACCCGAGATCACGCTAAAGGCTAGGGTATCCGCTGCGACAGCTTTAGCTTATCTTATCTCATCGTGGCCCGGCGAGGTACCCATTTTTTTAGCATCATGTCTATCCCTTAGGGTTAATGTCAATTTTCTTTCGCAGAATATGGAGGACTTTTTCCAGCCCATTCTGCTTCATTACCTGAACTCCACAAGCATGCTTCAGAAGTTCCTGACAGCTGTTATCTCGGAAGAATGGGCTCGTGACTCGACAGTTTCTACCTCCGGCCTTGTCAACACATCGCCGCTTGCGAAGGAACTCAGTGCACAAACTTTAGCTTGGCTTCAAGGAACAACCCCTCCATCCTACCACGAGATGGCGTTCATCCTCAGCCGAATTCACGCTGATTGCGTCGCCTTGCTGCAGTCCTTTTCAACAGACTGCAAACTTCCAGTTTCTTCAATACCGTTCCTCGGGAGCGATATCGACATCACTGGGACGCAAAAAGGTTTTTTTACCATCAACACTGCTCAGAACGCCGTCGGATCCATGTATACCAACCTGAAAAACATGTTGGGTCGCACCAAGAAAAAGGAACTCCTCGCTATAGACGAAAAGCGAACCAAAATCGTCGTCAGCATCGACCGATACATTGAGGTCAAAGACCAACACGACATCCGGGTAGCAGCGGCGTTTGCTGCAGCTTTCGTCGCCTTCAGAAGTACACCTGATAAAGTCAGTCCAGTTGTCAAGGGCATCATGAATGGTATCAAAGTGAGTTTCACGCTTTACTTGTACGTGCATCCGTCTAATGCCACTTTTAGAATGAGGAAAACATCGATCTACAAACTCGTTCCGCCGTAGCGGTCTCTTCCTTCATTGAGTTCTGCGCAAACCATAATCTCGCACAGCCTCCTGACAAAATTGTCAAGAACCTTTGCACTTTCTTGTGTCAAGATGTGGAGAATACGCCGACCTTTGCTTATACGCGGAAATTTACAGCTGGAATCCTTTCTTTTCAAGAACCTTCTAGGCCGGCGACTGCGCCGCCAAATGGCAAAACTTCCGGAAAAGAAAAAGACAAGGACAAGAAGGCCGAGGTCCCCGATGTTAAAAGTAGTAAAGCCCACCTCGCACGGCGCGGAGCAGGCCTAGCTTTCGACCAACTTTCAGCTAAGTTTGGGCCGCAGCTGTTGACCGTGATTCCAAACATGTGGCAGTCTATGGCCGGCGGACTCCTTAGCGCCCTCCAAGGTGGTACGTACATCGTTCTTGGAGGTAAACACTGTTTCATCAAACTCTTAAAACAGATTCGCCGAAGCAATCAGATTTGCTTATCGAGAAACAATTTGGTCAAGACGTCATCGACTCACTCAGCGTGCTGGAAGCCGTGGTTCCCACTTTCCACCAGGACCTTTGGCCTACGCTCCGCGATACCTTCCCGATGTTGGACCTGGCCCTTCGCAGTCGTTTCGCCATCATACGTCAATCTTCCGCCCGGTGTTTTGCCACTATATGCGATGTTATGACCTCTGAGGCGATGTATTATGTTATTGAACATCTCGTTCCTTTGCTTGCCGATCCACTTGTTTTGGCCAACAGGCAAGGTGCTACGGAATTAATATATCGTGAGTCCACATTACGTTCGCGTGTGTTGATGCTGACGCCGCCGTTCTAGACATCGTTCAGCGTCTCGATATCAAAGCCCTGCCATATGTTATCTTCATGGTTGTTCCTATCCTGGGTCGGATGAGTGATGTAGACGAAGATATTCGGTCAACTGCAACCAACACCTTTGCTTCCCTTGTGAAGATGGTGCCATTGGAAGTGAGCCTCATCCTCAAGTTATCCGCCAAGTGATGTAATAGTGAATCCGCAGGCTGGGCTCCCCGATCCGCCGGGCTTCTCGGAAGAACTGCTCAAACGCCGGGAAACCGAACGACAATTCCTTGTACAGCTGCTTGATGGGAGCAAAGTTGAGCACTACACAATTCCGACTTCAATCAAGGCAGAGCTTCGAAAATATCAGCAAGACGGTGTCAATTGGCTCGCATTCCTCGCGAAGTACCAGCTTCATGGCATTTTGTGCGATGGTGCGCCTAATCTGAACTCTACTGCGTAACCTCCGCCAATGATCTTTACAGACATGGGACTGGGCAAGACACTGCAATCGATTTGTATTTTGGCTAGCAAACATTACGAAAGAGCTCAACGATACGAGGAAACCAAGTCACCGGACGCGATCCACCTCCCATCCCTCATTATCTGTCCCCCGACTCTTACCGGCCATTGGTACTACGAAATTCTCAAGTACACTGAGAACCTGCGGCCCGTCTTCTACACAGGCAATGCTCGCGAACGGACAAGGCTCCTGTCCAAGCTCAAATCCTACGACGTCGTCATTACGTCGTACGAAGTCGTGCGGAACGACATCTCGAATCTTGAAGGCACTCATTGGCTTTATTGCATTTTGGACGAAGGGCACGTCATCAAGAATGCAAAAACGAAGCTCACGAGAGCCGTCAAGTATATACACGCACAGCATCGTCTCATCCTGTCCGGTACTCCCATCCAGAACAACGTCTTGGAACTATGGAGTCTGTTCGATTTCCTGATGCCTGGGTTCCTCGGCACGGAGTCCTCATTCAACGACCGATTTGGGAAGCCCATATTATCCAATCGTGACGGTAAAGCGAAGAGCAGTGAAGCTGGCAAGTAATTCTATATCTCGCCTTGATATCTTTCTCATTACTCTCCTACAGCTGCACTTGCGTTGGAGGCCCTCCATAAGCAAGTCCTACCCTTTTTACTCCGCCGACTCAAGGAAGACGTTCTCCACGACCTCCCTCCCAAAATCATCCAAGACTACTACTGCGAGTTGTCAGAACTACAGAAACACTTGTACGATGACTTCTCTAAATCGAAAGCGCACGCCTCCGCCGAGACAGCCGTACAGGGGCAAGATCAACCTGGTCGTCAGCAGCATGTCTTCCAATCGCTGCAGTACCTTCGGAAGTTATGCAACCATCCGGCCCTGGTGCTCAAGAAGGACACTGAAGCTGCTACTGCTGCGATGAAACACATTGGTGGAGAAATGGACGACCTCAGCGATATTCAGCATGCTCCAAAGCTGCAAGCTTTACGGTACATTCTAGATCCCTATTTGGGCTATTCGTCACTGAGGTTGGCTCTCCAAGGCAACTGCTAACCGACTGTGGAATCGGTGGCGGTTCTGGCTCCGCGGTGGACAGCGGAAAAAGTGAACTCATTGACACCGACGACCCCAGCTCGACTTTCTCTCAACACCGAGTTCTCATATTCTGCCAGATGAAGCAGATGCTCGATATCATTGAAGCGGACTTGTTTAAGAAGCTCATGCCTTCCGTGACTTACATGAGGCTTGACGGCGGTACGGAGTCGAGCAAACGTCACGCTGTGGTACAAACATTCAATGCCGACCCCAGTATCGATTGCTTGCTACTCACGACACATGTTGGTGGACTTGGTTTGACCTTGACCGGTGCCGATACGGTCATCTTCGTCGAACACGATTGGAATCCTATGAAGGATCTTCAAGCTATGGACAGGGCGCATCGTATTGGTCAGAAGAAGGTCGTAAACGTCTATCGCCTCATCACGAAAGGCACTCTCGAAGAAAAAATCATGGGGTCAGTTATTCCATTATTTGACAATCCAGCATCGTTAACCGTTTAACCAGTTTGCAACGCTTCAAACTCAACATCGCTAACTCTGTGGTGACACAACAAAATTCCGGCTTTGCCTCGATGGACACCGATCTTGTCCTTGATCTCTTCAGGCGAACCACTGAAGAGGAGGATGCCTCCGCTGCTGCGAAGGCGAAGGCGAAGGAGTCGACTGGGCTGGTCAGCCAGAAGAATGTTCTGCAAGGTTTAGAGGACCTGCCAGCCGAGCACGAGTACGAGGGATTGGACCTTTCGAGCTTCATGGGATCTCTTGGACGATGACTGATGCATCATCGAGTAAGAGATAGACCAAACCGTATCATTATTTTCGACACATAGCCAGTAGATATGCCGTACATACAATGTAATTCCCGTAACATACGTAATGGACCTCGAAAAGAGGAAATATAAGTTGCAACTCAGAAGCACTGGCGCTGTAGGTTCGGAGCAAGCCTGTCTCCTGTCTCCGGTCCGGCGAGCCGGACAATCTCTTCACAGGTTCAGGTGGCGGAGCCCAAATACCCTGATCCGATTGATGTGAAGGCGGCTTGTTCCGAACCTACTGGCGCTGCCTGTAGAATTCTAAACGGCCCGACGGTGAATCGGTCTTCAAGTCAGCGGCCTTGCCGGGCGATTGTGAAATTCAAACGAACATTCGCACCCCTATTCACGTGAATTCGAATTCGAATAAACAACGCGTCAACAACTTTGAATTCATCTCTTGCCACCACATTCGGAGCCCACGCGCAACCGTCGATACCCTTCCATGCCCAAGGACACTTCAAAGTCAACCGCCACGGCGGAGATGCTGACCATGACAATGAAGTCGAGCAACTTAAAAACCCGCGTTGCATCAGGATCCATAGCAGGCCTCAAAACCCAAACCAAGCTGCCAACCAAGTTCGTTCTTGCGCACCCGTCAATCAATCCAATCAATGTTAATGACGCTGATCCGATAGGGTGAAAGGTTCCAGCAGCACTACGCCTGCCTTGTTGCCGACTGTCTTAGCAGTAGACGTCGAACATCGCCTAGGGACACTCGAGAAAGATACTATGGGGCGTTCTTGGTTTCAAGAGCTGGAGCCGGAGTTTAACAAACCCTACTTTCAAAAGGCACGCCCTGTAATTGTCGGCGCAAACTGAAAGCATTAATCTGTCCTGAAACAATAGCTGAAGAAGTTCTTGCTGGAGGAACACCGACAACATACAATCTACCCACCGCGCACGTACATTCTATTATCGTCTGGGCAACACTTTATAATGGTTCTTTTTTGGCTGCAGTCAACGATGTATACTCATGGTCGATTCTGACCCCACTGGATCAAGTCAAAGTAGTCATCCTAGGCCAGGTACCCAAATAACCCTCGTGCCACAGTCCGCCCTCATGTGTAACCTCCACCAGGACCCTTACCATAACGTCGGGCAAGCGCATGGTATGCTTTCATCTGGCTCGACATTTTTCTGCTGCTCAGCTGCCATCCAGGCCTCTCGTTCTCTGTGCTGCCCCCTACGAAACCCCCAGGATCACTCAAGAACATCTACAAGCAACTAAACATTGACTACCCCGCTTTCAAAGCCCCGACCACTGGGTGCGCTCGCTGGTGCATCCTCTATCAGTGGTTTATCAACTATTTCTTGTTTCAGTGACTTGTCGCCGATCGCAAAGCTTGGCGTGCTGTGGCTAAATACGAGCCTTACGGTTCGAGCCCACAAAGCCGCATCGCACGCGAATAAAGGCTGGGAGATATTCACCGCGCAGGTCATCCGGACAATCATCAACAGGGAGAGCGAAAGCTCCAAAGGGATTGTCTTTATGGCATGGGGTCTCCCCGCGCAGAAGACATGTGCAAAGCTTGAAATTGACGAGGTGGGAGTCGCTCGATATCATGTCATGATTTTCCTTTTAATGCGGTGCCTCGGTGCAGGAAAAACATCTGGTCCTGAAGTATTGATTCCGCTCTCTGACTATACCTTCTTCGTTGCTGACGGACGTTTCATAGATCCGCCCACCCCTCCCCGCTGTCAGCCCACCGAGGCTTCATAGGAAATGGGCACTTCCGCCTCGCTAACGAGTGGTTGAAGGAAAGATATGGTGACGATGGCGAGATAGACTGGACCATCTTGAGTAGCAAGAAATAACCCTTCCAGATCGCCCCTAAGGAGGAGGATCACTTGAATTATACCCCCAGCACCTATGCTTCAATGTGCATAATTTACATTAAATATCTGACAGATTCCAATTCGGATTGCCGCCATATCTAGTCAGATCCATATCCTGAAGTGTTCAATGTTGAGCATTAGACGCTCGCGTCACCCTGCATCCCACTCTCCGCATTCGCCACAATCTTCTCAATCTCCAGCCTTATTTCCTGCAAGTTGGTCTTGAGGGTCTTGACGTCCTCAAACTTGCGATGCGCTTTGGCTTCCTCGACAAAGGACTCCAGGAGCGCCTCTTGCTCGAGGAGCGGCTGTAGCGCCAGCGCCATCTTGGAGTCGGGGTCAAGGTGGTGCTGTGCGTCTTGGGAAGGCGCATTGGAAGGGTGCTTTGTTGATGGGGGTGGGGCTTTTTTGGGCGTGGGGAGGGACTGTACAGACTTTCGTTAGTTGGTATACCCATAGAGAACAGAGCGCACGGGGGAGACGGACCTGTAGCGGGAACATGTTCTTCTGGAGGAACTGGCTCGCGTGGATCATGATCGAGGTCTGCACTCTGTCCTGCGAGCTCCCTGGGCCATTAGGGCATGGGAGCCTTCGTATGCGTTTCGCAAGCGCGTCGTACTGGGCAAAAGCCTCTAACAGGCGTTTGCGCGACGCGGATGCCTCTCTAGTGGGCTGGTCATCGTGGCTGTCAAGTAAAAGAATTAGAGTGGCACAGTATCAGATGGTAAAGAGATATGCAAGGTTGGGTTGGGCTTACCTGAGGGTTAGGACGAGTTCTTGGAACTGTGGAAGGGCATCTTCGATCTCCTGTTCAAGAGCGACGAAGGCCTGGTGAGGATAGGCATGTTAGCGAAGATTGGCAAGGGAAGAAAGTCGAAAGGAATGTACGTCGTAGAATTTGGATATTGTGGGGACGTGAACGATCTCCTGTTGGTACTGCTGTCGTCTGCCGACCAGAGTCAAAACTATAACGGACATGATGGAGGGAAGCGCGTACAAAAGAATTGGCCGACACGTCCTACATATCCGTACACCCTTCAAGAACTTGTCTTCCTCTGCATGAGCTTGAACCCCCTTCGCGCCGTTGCCAGAAACACCGTTGGTGAAGTCCAGCCTCCGTCTTCGGACGCCGTAGTCCACGCCCTCCCCGACTTCCTCTATCCTTCGTGTGTGGGGATCAACTACGAATAGTAGGGAACAGGGTGTGGGGCGATGTGGGCGTTTCACGGGGAGGGAGCAGATGATCTGCCCGCAGAGCCGGCAGTGGTGTTTACGGTTGGTGAGCGGGTGAAATGACGTTCTTAATCAGAATCAGCTACCGGGTTCGAAGAGTGGGTTATTGAAGGACGCCTCACATGCATAAAGGACATGTGGCAACATTGGCATCGTCCTGCCACGGCGTGATTCGCTGTTCAGCGGCTAGAGGAAAACGCGAAAGAATGTGAATGAGGGTTGCAAAACGAAGCTTTTGTGGAAAAATACGAACATCTGATATCGTTAGCTTCACCGCCGCCTACAACCCCGCGCCACAGGCCCCCTGCATCCGAGATATTCAAGGACCTGATGTCGAAGTCGAAGAACGACGATGGCCGCCTTTCGGGTGTGCCACCGCTTACGCCCGGCCCATGGCGCCTCTTCTCCGCGGGTGTATTACCGGCGGACAGCATAGTACTGTCCACAGAAGCAGTGGGGAAATGCAAATCAATGAGTTTCTCGAGGCGGCGCAGGAGTTTGGTGCGCTCCACCCGCTTCATGCCAGCCCTGCGGCCGTCTACACCTTCGCCGTCGCGCTTGAGGCGGCGCAGAGCGAGAAATTCGTCGGTGAGAGGGCGGTAGATGCCCTTGGGTTGGAAGCCGGGACGATAGGGTGCCTGTGTGCGCTGTGGCGGGAGAGAATGCTGTGGCACAGGCGGGGGGGTGCTGGAGGTGGCTTTGGTTAGTTGCATGGCAGTGGGTTCTGGTGATGAGGGCTGTCGTTCAGAGGAGGGGTCGTAGACGGGTGTGGTGGGAGGCGGGCGCTCCAGGGATGCCTGGGCTGGCAGGGTGACGGATGAGATGGAGACATTGCGCGAGTGAGATGGAGAGGAGTGGTTAGGGCCGAGCGGGGAGCCTGGTTGCGTGCGCAGTGGGACACGGCGAAACGTCGAGGTTTTCTTGGGCAGTGCTTTGGCGGAGAGCTGCGGAGACGGAGAAGCAGAGGGCGCTGTGATGGTAGGCGACGGCGACGGCGACGGCGACGGCTCAACGTGCGACTCGAGTTCCGACGTCTTGACGTGCGGCGGCTCAACGTGCTCTTGCTCGACGTGCTCGACGTGTCCTTGCTGGTGCTCGACGTGCCCTTGCCCGACGTTTCCTTGCCCGACGTTTCCTCGCCCAACGTGTGCGTGCCCTTGCCCAACGTTTCCTTGCCCTACGTGCCCTTGCCCAACGTGTCCTTGCCCCGAGCTCATGGGCAACGGTGGTGACGGCGCCTGCCTCTCGACATGCGAGTAGCGCTTGGACTGAGACCGTTGAGCGTCTGTGCACAGTCAGGAAATGCAACTCACTCGGTATGCTTGGTACGGCACAGAGTCCGCCATGGCGGTGTGACCATAACCCTTATTTCTTATTTACCTCCATCATGTCCGCCATCTCTGGCATCGGCGTCGACTCACAACTCGCCTCCGTCTTCGCCACCGCCAACTCCTCGTCCGACGTCCGCTTCATCAAGGTATCCATTCACAATGGTCTTTCCCTTACCACCCGCTCTCTCGTCCCACTCATCTCATCGTCTTCCAGAATCCCTCGTCTGCGATCGCACCATCCCCGTCGCCGCCTCCTTCGAGGACGACCTCGCGCTGCTCCAGGCCCCCGATGTCCTCCAAGACGACATCCCTGCCTACATCCTCGCAAAGCTTGCGCCCTCCGACTGGATAAACATCTCTTACGTGCCCGATTCTGCCAAAGTTAGAGACAAGGTATGTCCAATCCGGCAACATCTTCACGATCCACTGCCCAACCATGTCATCGAGATGCTGTATGCCTCCACACGCGCGTCGCTTCTCAAGGCCATCGGCTCTACTCTCTTCTCAGATGCCATATTCGCAACGTCCAAGGCCGACCTCACTCCTGAGGCTTACGCGTCCCACAAACGCCACATCGCCGCCCCGAAGCCACTCTCCACGCGCGAGCAGGAGATGGCTGATGTCCGCGCCGCCGAGAGTGGCGGCGCCTACGAGGGCAGTCGCGCGAGGGCCAGTCATCTCCGTACCGGCGTTGGCTTCCCCTGGGCACAAGATCTCGAGAACGCTGTGGTGCAGATGGGACAAGGCAAGGGAGCAGTACTACTTGTCTTGGTGAGCCAAATGCCGTGTCATCTTACACCCTATGGTGAACATAATCGCCACCACAGGAGGTCGATAGAACCTCAGGAGCGGTGGAGACCCTCGCCCTCAAGTCATCCAACTCGGAAACCACCGTCGACACCCTTGGGTCTGCACTCCCCCCGGCACAACCATGCTACGCGCTCCTTGCGTGGCCGCACACATACACGTCTCCCCCGAGACGTGAAATCGGTATGCCTCTATTCTTGCTCAAACCCCCCGTGCCTGCACCCTCCTTACACATGTCTATGTTCAGTATTCATCTACTCTTGCCCCTCGACCTCGCCAATCAAAGACAGGATGATATACTCCTCTGGTGTTCTCACCACCTACCAAGCCGTCAAGGCCGTCCTCTCCGAAGCCGCGCCCAATGTGCATTTGGCTACACGCAAGGTCGAGACCTCTGATCCAACGGAGCTAGACGAGAAGCATCTGAAGGTGAAGTTGGGGCTGGACACACCGTCTGCCCAGCAGTCGAATGCAAGCACGCCCAGGGAAGGGGAGGAGAAGAAACCGTTTGCGAGGCCCAGGGGGCCCACTAGGAAGCGCTAGATGCGGCGTCAATACTCAGCAACCTGAATTAGGACGTGTGTGTCCTAGTCGACGAACTTGCCATTCGATATGATGAGGATGTCGAGGTAATGGTGCTGCATAATGTATTTGACGCGTCGCGTCGTGCAACCCTCAGGCTCATTGACATAACTAGTTACTTCTCGCCCGGAATCTCGCGGACCATGGATTGATCGACCTGTAGTGGTTCTGTAGTGGTTTCTTTCTCCTCACTCACTCCGCCGCCACACCAACTCGGAAAAGACACCACATACTCCGAAGGAGTAATCGCCGTGTCCGCCGTATGCCTGCAGTGAGCAGTCATCAGTACTAGTGACTCCTCAGACTCGGAGGCGCCAGCTGTTAGTACTTAGTAGTGGTGCCTCAGGTGGTCGAAAATCCGCTTTTCTTTCGTCAGGCACCATTCAATATCAATGTGGTGGCAATAGTGCTCTCACCCTCCACTCATCTGCCGGGTTTCAACGCCAAGTTTCTGCTGCCCCTCACCTCGATGCGGCCTGACAAAAACCAGCACGTCTCGTGTACAACCATATGCTGCTCACGTCTCGCAGAAGTACATATCCCCCTCCCCCGGGGCGCACAGCGTAGTACGTCTCAAATCCTTGTATGCCTACGATTCCTACATCTCACGTTAGGCGCCCACCTGACAGCCTAAGGTTGGACAAGAAGATAAGAAAGTTGTCGAAAGATCCGGCCCGATACCAATAGGGGTGGGGAAAATAAAATAATAATAAAATAAAATTAAAAAAAACCATAAGAGGTAAGTGTGTGTCGTAGCACCCCATCTATCTATAATGTAAGATAATTATAATCTATCTATTCAGAGCCCTTCCCCAAGTACACAGCCCAGGACACAGGCCGGAGAGATGGTCGAGCGCAGCGAGTGCCATCCTGCAGGTCTGTGGCATGGGCTTAGAAAATTTGAAGTGACCGATATGTGCACCAACTCCGATTGTGAATCATACCATCATTTTGAGCCCTTAAACATCGACATTGGCCCCCCGTTGTGTACCCTACGCTGATGACGCTCGAAATGTGCCAGATGCTGGCCAGATAAGACCAACACAGACGCCAAACGAGACAGTCGAGAAGCGAGTGGAGCCAAAAGTTCCCGAACACACAGAGGAAGGAGATGTGAAGGGTAGTTAGATGAAGTACGAGGCCCGACAATGCCTTGTCGGGGCGAGAGATCTCGGGTGTCGTGTGAGGCCTGTAACCGACGACCGACTGCCCTAAACGAACTTTGGGCCTCAAGGGTGAACTCGTCGGCGGCGACCGAGCGATAACTGGGCGTCCGAGGCGACGACCGACAGTCCGAAGCCGAGAGAGACGCTGGCGCGAAACGCCAAAAGAGGGAAGGAGCGATGTTGACGAGACTGAGGGTGAAGTGGGCGATCTAAATGGCGGAAGACTTTCTTGAACTCTGAACTGTGAGCGATGCGAAAACTGGGGAAATGATGACTTGGATTCTCT
>JABCKJ010000024.1:0-112399 GCA_018850815.1 Asterophora lycoperdoides
TATGTACAAGCCTGCCATGCTACCACAGCTACAGACCTTGGCTGTGTGTTATGGACCATATTGTTTTTTCCTGATGTCGCTGATAGGGCACCCCCGAGTTATCCATATAAAGGGTGTCATGCAGTGTATATGAATACAGTTGAGTTGACTGATGACACTGCAGATACTGGGAAATAACGCACGCATGTGTCTTGCTTGCTGGTCACAGTGGGAGTTGCGGTGGTTATTGCCAGGCTTTGAAGAAAGATAAATGATTCTTTGAGGAGGCGTACTATTTCATTCGCGAGATTTTCGACAGTCAGTTCCTCTCAGGAGTCGATGCTCAGAATTTTGTATCCAACTGTTATCCACTTTGTACTACAAAATGTATGTATTTGAATGGTACGTGGACTAGTAGAAAGTGTCTAAATTTTTGCCTCATCTGAAGCCTTAATAGCTCCCATAACGTCACGAAACCCTTGAATCAGATGGTCAAGAGCACTTGCATGGACATCCTCCTCAGCATAGAGTGCTCTCAGCTCACACAACGCCCATGCAGCAGTGTACTCCAATCTCCCACGTCGAGGTTGTAGGAGATTTTCCACTGTGAGACCGGACAAACAGAAGAGCCCACCTTCGATGGCATGAAGATGATTGAGTTTCATCGGTGGCATCCCTTCTTCAGCCCCACCCCGGCTAACACCAGTGTGCGTTATTTTGGACAGCCAAAGCTCAAGAGCAGCTGTCCTGACTGGGCATCCGCAACCCACCAGCTGTTCCTGTCCTCGGTGGTGCTGAGGAGGAAGCTTGGTGCCGCGAGGACCATCCTTGTGTGATAAGCATTTCTCCTGGCCTGTCTGGTGAGACAGGCTAGATCAGCAAAATTTAGAGGACAGTCAATTTGAAGCCTACGTGGTTGCGAAACAAAGAGCGCATTATTGGAAGCCCAACTTCGACACATCCCGGCCACTTCTCAGGATCATCTCGTGCTTCCTTGAACATTGTGGACGTCATTTTAACCCACTTTCCCTGTGTGTAGTCAAAAATTTTGTGGACAGGGAGCTGGGTCTTCGAAGATGATGGAGCTGAAGTCGGCATGAGCACGGGATGGAAAGTATGTGCAATTTTAAGCTTACCAGAATCCGAATCCCGTGAGTGCATGTCTAGAGCTGTGATACGAAGATCAAAGTGCTTCTGCATCCAGCTCGCAATTTCATGTATCTCGCGAGGGCTTGAAGGACCACCTAAGGGATCACTCAATGCAGGCCAGCCAATGGCATCTGGAGTGATTCCGACTACTTCTGTGCACACTCTGAATATGGCCTGCTCAATGGCGAGAGTTGCCGCCGCAATTGGGCTGACTGATTCAGCACTTCGTGCACCAAAATCGCCTGATAAAATGGCCTCATTTCCATCCCAAGCTTTCATGTAGGTGTGGATCGTTGCAAAGCTAACGGCATTAAGTACTTGTTGAAGCGCATCTGATTGATCTGCGCCGACTGGTCAAAAATAATGAAATGATGAGCATAGCTGTAGACCACCGTACCTAAAGCTGTCTTGGGTCCTTTGTTTGCAACCAGCTGGGAATCAATGCCAACTGTAAAGAAAAAGATGATCCATAAGCTGTCCACCAATGAACCAGAAGATTTATTGTGAAGTGCAACAAATGTACACATCATGCTAATCCATGAAAAAGCACACCTGAAGATGAGATGTACAGATTGTACATGTCGCTTCAAGCGTGGAAAAAAAACATATTGGAAAAAAGTGTGAATAAAGTACAGGTGTGTATGATGTGTGAAAAAAGTACATCGTACAGAAGGTGACAGACTTGGTGCGAAAAAGGTACAGGTGGGGCACAATACAGATGTGTCATGGGGGACTCACATTGAGGGGTATCACCACCAGTGGCAGCAGAATTGGTAGGCGCACTGGGCTGGGGTACTGGCTTTGATTTGAGAACAAAAAAGCTGAGAACAACTTCATGTAGACTCACCCAGTTGTGTCGAACTCAGTGACCCAGGCAGGAGAGGATCATTTGGTGATCCTGAAAGCGTCGAGGCTGGAGGATGCCCATCTTAGATGATCCAAGTTGCATGCGGCAAAGTTGGGGACGACGAACCTTGGTCTCGAAATGTTTTAGCAAGGGCTAAATATTCATCGAGCGCAACCTTGAATGCTGATACTTGATGAGCTTATAGTGCGACAGAGGTACAACTGACTTACCTTTTCCACCCATGTTCTTTTTGACAGCCCGATTCCCCTTCACGTACTTTCGCTGATAGGCATCTGCCTCTTTGATCTTCTGGTCAATGTTGTCTTGGCGGAACTCGCTGGGGTCAAAATTGGGAGCCACCATTGGAGAGAAGAGAGCAGAGAGATGGGGGCAAGGAGCCAATGGAGGGGAGGGGGCATCCGTCGACAACTATATAACATTCCAGTCCATTGAAGCCTCTCTTGCATGATTACTACTTTGGCATTGGGCAATACAGTGTATACTTTGATGCACATTCAACAAATTGAGCAGTCACCTACAGCAGCCTCAAGGTATCCGGTGACATGAAAAAAAACAGCGTGTATTAAGCACAGGTGAAGCCAGACGCTGAGACTCAGACAGAGGCGCCACCGCGATGAGCGAAAACTGGCCAACGCGCCCACACGTGCATCGCACGTGTCGACCTGGGCCAATCGCACAGCTCACCCGCGACCTGTCCAGTGTCCACACATCCGCACTTTCCTCACCTGCCTGCGCCAATTGCACAGCTCAAGCTGAGGTGGGTTAAATCCACACTTGCCTCGTCTGCCAAACGCCGTTAAATCTGCACCACTAAGTATGGCTCATTTCGGAGGAATGTCTGGAGTGCGTCCGATATTCAATGAAATATTCTACCATGGATAATCCCTTCGCATATTCGATGGCAAAGGGCAGCACGGGAACACGTTCAATTACTACATCCTCGCACCGCGGTGTCCCCATTCATCCATCCCTGAGTTCAATTATCAGTCGGGGTAATTTTGGCCCCGCATAACAGTCACTGAGAAGAGACGTATCTTACTTAGGCATGACCACAACCAACATAATTGAAGCACAGACGAACTGGAATATAGCGTGCATTGGGGGCAACGTAGACCATAGCCTGGAACCCAAGCCCATCTATACTACTTCTGTGATAGAGCAGCCCTAAATCTTGGATTGAGCCGCCGGTGGCGTTTCCTCCCCCTTCTTCTCCGCAATTTCCTCGTCGCTAACAACACGTCCACCGACCTCGCGCTCCACCTCGCGTGCGACGTCTGCGAGCCACAGCTGATGTCTATCCTCTCCGTCCCCGGACAGGTCGCGTCCGATGAGGCTCACAAAAACGCCCTTCATGAGCACGGGGTACGAACCAACTTGAATCCCCCGCGGCTTGAGGCGTTCTTGGAGTGAGGTCAGGTAGGGTGCGATCATTGATTCCGGGCGTCTGTGGGCGAGTTGTAGGCAAGTGGTCGGTCAGTGTATGTAGTGCAAGAGGCGGAGAAGCACGCACTCTGTGAAGACCTGTATCCGCAAGGGACGCTGACTCTTTGGAGGGAGGGGTAGTAAGGGAGTCAGCTCCGTCAACATCCGCTGGAAGAGCGACGGGATTCCGGGGAATACACATAGGCGACCTTCCAACCGTACCACAGGCTGTTTCAGAATGATGGGATATCAGTTTCCAAAATGCAGGATGGGCATGAGAGGCGACGCACAACCCAGATGTTGTCCGCGATGAATATGACCTCGGCACGGTCGGGGAAGAGAGCCATGCGATGACACGCTTCGATTTGTTGGGGATCCGTGTACTTGCGGTACCGGCTCAACGCCTCCATGCGCTGGATCGTTTCTTGGTGGTGCACAAGAGACTGGTGAAAAGATTTTGCGAGAGACGCATAAGTAATATCTGTGAAAGCGTATATCTTTTTCAGGTTGGGCTTTGGCGTGAGGTAACACATACCGTCGTGTGTGGGGCCAATCCCCCCCGTCGTTATTACGAAATCATAAGCCTTTACCATCCGCCTACTCGCTTCAATGCTGCACATCCCCAGGCATAGGTCAGTCATATGTTCCCCGAGAGTTGCAAACACGTACATTTCCTGCTCATCGTCCGCGATGACCTCTATACGTTTCCTGGACGTCAATGACAGTCATTAAGCCGCTTGGAAATAGAAAATGAGGAGACGCACAGCTCGATTCCATGTTCGAAACAATATTGCGCAAAGAAATGCGAATTCCGATCCAGCGTCTTGCCATTCAGGATTTCGTCGCTCCAGCACAGTCAGTTTGAACGCATTGGAAAAACAAGTTGGACACACCCGATAATGAGCGCAGCCGCCGTGCGTATGTGACGGCCTTCCCCAAGCGGATTCGATGGTACTGAGGAGATCGGAAAGCGAGGCTTCTCGCCGTTGTCATCTCTCAGAAAGCTTGAGGATGCTGTTAGAGTACTGGGTGATGGTGAAGACGAGGCCATGTTGACAACTCGGCGGTTCGGAAGCGTTCGTGTGCTGCAAATCCGGCTGGTTGCGAAAAGGGAAGTGGATGGGAGTAAAAAACGGAATGATGAGGACATTGAAATGACCAGGATAACGGGGCTTTCTCAGAGGATCGGAGGTGAGGCCTGGAGTTCAAGGTGGGTGTTTATCACCATAGTGGAATCGGTTGGGAATGCAAATTCGCGTCACCAGTGCGTCACCGCAGCCCCAAGTTCAATGTGATGGTTTATTGGCCGGGTTCCACAAAACCGTGAAAACATCATCTACATACTTGCATATTACCATTATACACATGCGTACCCGGACTACTTGATGTAGACACCTCTGTGGTATATAAAAAAAAATCCGGAAACAGTAGCGGCAGCCCACGTCGTGAGTTTCAAGTTGTATCGCGAAGTCGACTATTAGACGAGTTGACAATTAACAAACCCGAATCTGGCCAACTGACGGGTCATGGTCACTGATCTGCGCAGCTTTGGTGGATGCCCAAGTGTTAATGTGGATGTGCTCGAACTCGATCCCGCGCTCCTTAATCGCACTCGAAATAAAAACATGATCCAGCTGCTGGGAGTTTTGGTCAAAGACGTAGGAGTATCTTTCGACTTCGGGGATATTGGCGGCTTCGTCGATAGAGGTGAGTATGTCAGTGAGGGGCTTGAAAACAGCCCGAGTTTGGATAAACTCGTTGAAGTCTCCAGCTATAACAACATTGGCCCGTTTGTCCGCGGCCAAGATGGCCTGGATGAAAGACTGGGGATTACGGTCATTGAGGACCTTGATGGACAGAGAAACTTGAAGAACTCACCGCGGTGGTGGTGAACTGATTGATACGGGCTTGGATAGGAGAGTTGACAGGAGGACGGGCGTCTCCTTGGGTCGAGCTACTACCGCCCTTGGAAGAGAAATGGACGTTGATAGTAAAGAGTTTCGCCCCCCCTAAGGTTTGCCAGTGCGCGACAAGCGGTTTGCGGGAACTGGTGAATGCGTCGTTCGTGGGATCAATGCGACCGGGGTTGAAGCTGGCGAGGTCAGTCTCGCGATGTGAGAGGCACAATCTGAACCAACTCACTTGAGTTTTGGTTGGCGGCTCGGAGAAAGAACGACGTCCACCTTATCGAGAGAACCTCCAACGGGTGAACCGGGAACGAGGGACAACCTGTCAGCACGGTATCTGGACAAACGTAATTCGAGTCTAAATAATGAAAAAAAAAAACGAACAGGAGAAAACTTACAGATATGCTGTTCTAATGTTCCCGCCAGGTACACCACCGTCCTTGCCGTCAACGGGTGCGATCTCGACGAAGCTGTAGGTAATGTTGCTAATTTTGGCAATGGCATTGGCGAGGCTGGTGAGGGTGAGGTTCCCTAAGACAGTGCCGTCGTCATTGATTCCCGAATTGTCCTGTATTTCTTGGACGAACACGATGTCAGGGGTTTGGAGATAGGAAGCGATGTGATTTGCAATCTTTGGAAGATGGGACGAAGTGGGGGCCAAGTTCTCTACCTAATGAACATCATTTGTAAGTGCGCAGAAGTAAAAGACGGGAAGGAAGAAAGACTAACATTGTAATCACCGAAGGTGACAACACAGTCATTTTCAGGCTTTGATCGAAGTTTCGTGGGTTGGACTGTACTAATTGGCGGAGTCGAGATGACGGTAGGAGCAGTGGTAGGAAGGATGTAATAGAAACCAAACCTAAAGCGCTGTGAGCTTTGCTCAGGGCAGAGTCAATTCACAACACGCACTGATAAGTTACAACACCGGTAATGTCGGACAGCCCCACACCCTGTGTCACTGCTGGGTTCTTCGACTTATCCAGAGGGGTGCCAACAATGAGAGTCTCGGGGTTGGAGTCGGGAATGCCTCCCTCTCCTTGAATACTATATCAGTCCATGCTTTTCACAGAGAGAACGACCACTGAGCTTACCGAATGTGATGGTCAACCCGCCACGCTGGTTCTTACCCGTAACCCTCCAGTCTCCGTGGATCCAAATTTCGCCGTAGTTGGTTGAGAAACTCAATGCAATTGGGTTTCTGACCTGTACCAGCTGCCCCTCGAGACTCTCCCAGAAGTCTAAGCCGTATTTATCTGGCTGGAGAGTGGTGTTGACGCTCTCGACACGTGTGACATTGTTGGGGACAGACAGGTAACCGTCGGGACCAACGTCCAATGCAGTCAGATGCTGAGTCGGGGGGCTTCTATCTCTCCCAAGGACAACAGGAGTAATAGGGTTATTGGAAGAATAAATGGTAAGATTGCCTGGATACTCGATTTCTGTGAGAAGAAGGTCATTGGGCGCCGTGGATGAGCGGTATTCTACCACTCTTCCACTGATAGAGATGTTGTCTCCAACAGAGACCCGACCAAGGACAGTGGCCAATGTGGAGTAGACGTAAATTCCGTTCGACACGCGAATATCTTCAACCCGTTCGCCGGCGATCCAGAACCCACTCGGCCCCTGAATCGGTAGGCTCAGCGCAGAACATATGTGAGGATAGTAGCAAGAACCTTGGCGGTGACGAGACCTGTTAAATTGTGGACAGTTTGGCCAACGAGAGGAGATTGAAAGGCGGGTCCTTGGATTTCGGCGACGGTCGTAGACGATACTGCAGCGATGCAACTCGAGACGATGCCCAGCAAAGATATCCAGTTCATGGTGCAGTGGACACCGATTTGGGCGGGGGCCGTATGTAAACAATGGGAAGACAGTTGCATGCTGTGATCGTCTCCCGACCTTTAAGTTAAATACTGCAACATCAATAGACACAAGCGACAATCCTCTGGGTCCCAGGAACCGGGCAAACCTAAAGTCCAATGGTTGAGGCCGGTTGAGCGACGGATCGCCGAAGTCTGACGTTGGTCGTGCGGGTGTGAGAAAACATGTGCGACGAACTTGGGCACCCATATGGAACCAGGCGTCAAACGCACGGCGATAGAGTGTGGTTCTGAGAATTACCCCAAGAGAATCCTAAAGCACATCGGCTGCTAGTCGAACGTTCGAGGAACGATAGGCTGCTATTAGGATAGGATCTTGCTTGGGTCCTACATCATTGAGGCTTGCGGCCGCCAAACAAGTTGGGATTGGGCTTGGTCAAATTTTGATCATGGCTCTCCCTCTTCTCTCTTCCACGACGACGTTCTACCTGGTGGCTCCCTTATCTGGATCTTGAATGACTACACTTGGGCTACACTCTGACTGGTAAGTAATACTCTGTGGTTCTGAGTTTGACTGGACCTGGGAATTGCCACTTGGTGGAGGTAACTCTCTTACAGACCTTTCCGAAAATGATGTCTTCGGCGTTTTGCGCGACTCGCGATTTTTTGGAAAATCAGAGAAATAGCATTAATTCAAAAAAATCGTACACCACGTTCTACGGCGTCTACGCTATTCTATGAGGCCTCACTGCACACATGGAACTTCTGTCCCCACCTCCGGAGTTTTTTCCATCTCAAAACTCGAAGAATGACACCTGATATGAAGATGTTCATGACAGCAGGACCTCGCCAAGATGCCATGTAAGCGAGGACAACAACGACAACGCCTGACCCACCGGAGGCATACACCATGTGCACGAGGGCGAAGGAAAGGCTTTGGGGGCTGTAGATGTCATGAGCAACGTTGACGAGCCTTGTAGAGACACTCCAAGTTTGGCTTGGTAAGAAGAAGCATGGGAGGGCCCTGGGGCACAGGGTTGAGGCAGACGATGTCAATCCAGAGGTGAGTAGTGGAATCCTTATGCTCACCAGACGCTGGGTGTGTGTCACTGTGTTGTAGATGTCACCACTGTGCATTAGTACCTGCCAGAGCCTGAAGGTGCAAATCAAGCACTGCTCAGCTCTCAAGCTTCAAGTCTTAGGTTCCCTGAAAAGGATAGCTTCTAGCACTGGTACAACTTGCTGTGGCCATTGTCCGCGAGGAAATGTGTTGATGAGCCAATTGTGGCCGAACACTGTCCGGCTGACTTCGATGACTTTTTCCCACTTGTTCTGACTCACACTCATACCTCAGACCACTAGTTTCATATAGGAGCACTTATGGGATAATTTCATGCTGGAGGAAGCATAGAATGACGGTAGAATGAGGCTGTAGCCATTTATCGATTTACTTGTATTTTTTGAATTGTCCAAAAATCACCGGTCACTCAAAACGCCGACGGACATGATTTTCGGAAAACTCTGTAGTATGGCAAGCTCAGTGCATTGAATTGAATGAAAATCGAATTGCAAATTCCGACTGATATCATCTGTCCAGATCCCCATCATCTTCCTTTCTCCGGATATAGATGTCGGAGGCTCGGAGCCCCAGTGGCCTTGGCCTCAGGCTCCAGCCCGCCAGTTTATGAACCCCAAGCCTTTCGTTATACCAATGCGTCCACATTACTCCATCTCCCTGGCCCCTTTGCTTCTCTTCAGCGCTGTTGTCGATGCGGAGACGCTAACCTATGAGTTTCTCGAGAACTCGGACTTGCTTGATGGATGCCGCTTCACTCTGGGGCGCCAAATATACGACCTATGTCCTCTAATGCTCGAGGGAGGGCCGAGGGAGGTGCATGGATCATCATGGAAGTCTGATGAGGGTGGGAGGACTCTCAGCCAGCGCATGTATGGCTTTGTCCTCGGTATAGCGCCCAGCGATCGAAAGGCAAGCGCCTGAGCAATGTTACTATCTGAACGTTATCTGATCTGTAGGTTTCTCTCAGTGCCCTGAAGGAACTTGGATATGTATGAAGGGTACGTTGCAACTCGTTGCTGTGCAGACGAAAAGTCCTGACTCTCTAGCCAGAAACACGAGGATCTGATAATACGCTGCACGAGGCAGCAGAACGGACAACGTATACCACCATCGCGGGAAGGAGGCGCCTTGCATCCGCTTCGCTTAATAATGCCATCGCCTCAGTGAACGATGATGACGGTAAGTTGGTGGTCGATCTTTCAGCTACTTCGCCTTGAACCATTAAATTTCGCTCCACAGATCGGAGCTCTCATTTAAATCTTTTCTTAAACGAAGGTATCTTCGAGGGAAAATCTCGCTACGCGGTGATTGAATTTGTCTGCGATCCCACTTCCGAGGTGCGCAGGACCCCTTCTCCATGACTTCCGAGGAGCAACTCACGAAACAAAGAGTCTAGTCTACCGACCCCTTGTTTATAGGCGAAACTCACGGGGTCCACTCTTTTACTTGGACGACGAAGCACGGATGCCCCGTGCCCGATTCTATTGGAACCCCATCGTCCGATCACATCCTCAATATCTTTGCGAACGAGAGCTCCGACCCACCCCCAAAATCCGACGCTTCCGAGGGGGAAAAAGAACTAGCCGATCCCAATTCACCGGCAAAGCACTCCCGCCGTTGGGTGGCCTTTATCCTCCTCGCCACCCTGTAAGTTCTGATAACCTCAGGTGCATAAATTCAACTGAAATCCAGTCATAACTATAGGACCTTCCTCATCTGCGTTACACTCCTTCTCGGTTCCCCACACACGCGCCTTATCTTGGCCGCTCCTTTCAAGACGCTCCCGCTGGCTTTCAGGTTACCCTCGCTGCCGAAACAGACCCTCGCATTTGTTTTCAAGCCTTTCCAGTTCCGGCAAAGCGATTTTAGGCTCGTGCGCTGGGCGCAGGAGGACATGGCGCTCGCTGTGCTGGACGAGGAGCGCGGGGAGGTGGATGTCATGGTCAATGGAAGGGAGACATTTACGATCGGGGACGACGATTGGAACGACAATGGCATGAATGAGTATATTCCGCTCAATGCCAGCCCAAGAGGGAATAAGCGCAACTATGGCAGTGCCCGCGGGAGACTCTGGTAAGGAATGAATGACGTATCGCATGCTTTCAATGGTTTTTTCCTGGTTCGACGTTATAGGTAGTGTATGTATCGACCGTAATAATTGTATGTAAATTGCTTCATGTGTGTAATTTAGTGTTGAATGGCTAGCGCCAAGTTCTCCGGGAAAGACAACGGAATCCGAAAACTCTCTGCAATGATGTCTGGAGGGCGTCGCACAGGTCCTCAAAGTCGCCCTGTCAAAATGTTGCCTAAGACCAAGTTCCAGTGGAAACCGGGGCTGGATGCTCAGCGCTCAGGAGCGACTTCGATGATGGGGCCCGGGTCAGTGCTCCCAATTCGCACCGCGACGAAAGATATCGACTTGAAGCTGGTCAAGTGAGGAGGGAGCACCAAGTCGCCTCGAGGGGGCGTCTCAACCTCCCACATAGCAAGAAACTCGACAGACAGTAAGGCACGGAACGCGCACAGGAACTCCATCGCCGCGCCAAAAGTGGGGAACCGGAAGCCGGTGATCTCCATATTGACCAAGTTCTCAGCCAGTGAGACAATCACTGTGAGCGTCGTTTTCCTCAAGCCTCCGTCGACCAACAAGTTTATAGTCAAGGAGGTCACTCCCGCGAGTCTCGAGACAAATTCCGGGATATCGTCCAGTGCTCCCTATCGCTGCCGAATGGTTCGTCAAGTATCTCTAGTCTCCGGACTCTCGATTGGATGGTACAAATCGGTGACTGGAGAAGCGCAAGAAAAGAAGGGTGATTGTGCTCGTGAAGTACCGTGCGGGAAAAGGTGATTCGGCGGGGCATGCTGAGCCAATCCCGAAATACGAGGTTGCAGAAAAAGAGGGACACCAGCCCAGAGATGTGGCTGATGATGGCTTCCACCAGTTCGTTAAAAGATGGTGCAAATGTGGCCCGGTGGGCGGACGACAACGTCGGCTTTGGTCGTTTGGTCATAAGTTGGCATTCAACGGCACCGTTGAGAACGAGCAGGTCGTACTAACCTGGTGGCAAAGCATCAAAATATCCAGAACTCAGTGCAAAGCACGACTCTTACTACTTCAGAGGAACTTCCACGGGGACGAGGTGTTCCTGCGCTAGGTGGATCCAAGGCCTCCGTAAGGAACAGCCGCTGACGGAAAGACCACAGCCCCAACATAAACCTTATGCCAATGACAGGCATAACGGCAGCTTAGCGGCATAGCCACGTTGATTGGAATGAGAAAGAAACAAGTTACAAAGGCAATGGTCCAGTTCCATTCAAGTTGAACCATTCACTGGTTCAGCGTAGCGGGTTTTGAAGATGGTAAGAGGTCGCAACAAGTTCTTGCGAATGCAATAGCCGTTGGCAACCGCTGGTTGATCATACTACAACAGAAGCAAATATCGCGCGACCCGATTTGTCGTCCTGCACGTGTTAAGTGCGCAGCATGTGGCTCTCTCTCAACTTCAAGAACAAGTAACAAGTTCTGAACCAAGCCAACAGCACCATCCATGGTCGTTCAATTGCCTTGAACCTCTGCTGAAAATCCCCTTGCTTCGACCTTTTTCTCTCCAGGTTGGGTTTGAGCAACGTCGATGCATCCACTGGCTTGACAGCGACAAGCCTCGAGGACCTGTCACCGAGCCACAGAAGATAGTCTGCACAGCTACTCTACACGTGTTGGAGATGTTATATACTCACTGTCGTCGCCGATTATGCTGTTGACCATAGATCTCAAAATTCGATGTCGCCCATCTCGCTGATATCCACAGTGCTGCTGATATTGAGCTGCGCTCCTCGTGTCACTGCCACGGGCCTTGACTTGTCGCCTATCGACACCACCACCTTCTCGCTGTATGTGGCTCTCGCAGCGTATACGCTATTCCAAACCTACAGAGCCTTCGTGATCTTGCTCAGGCGTCAGCTGAAAGCCGGTCTCAGCGACAGTCTGCCCGCGCCTCGGGATCGCGTGCCATACATCAAAATCTTCCTCGCCACCCTCTCCTGTCTTGCATGCTACATCCTCCTCACCATTTGGATACCCGTCGATCTCTCGATGCACAGCATCGGCGCTCAATATCACGACTTTTTCTACGCCATGATGGCTGTAGACCAGTTATCCGACATCTTCATCGCCTCGGGACTCCTCCACTTCATCGACAACCGTCGGGATGACCTAGGCAGAGCCAACGGAAATGCACAACCCCACACTATCTGGTCAATTTCATCCACGAAGAAGAGAGCTTTTGACACGATCATGTTGTCTTGTATGGCAATGGTCATCATCGCCAATGTCATCGTTGGTGTTGTGCACACACGCACCGAGTGGGACCCCGATGCTGCGTGGGTAGCGTATGCCAGCCTCTACCACATCTACATTATCTTGTACATCATTGCTACGATCAACGTCGCGCTCTCGGCTTGGTTTTTGTGGAGAGGGCTTCCGAAATCGGTTGCATCGACAGAGCGGGTAAGGTTCCTCAGCCTGATGCGCGCACGAACTACGTACTTATGACAACGTTATACTTGCAGATAACCCGGATCATTTTGAAGCGCATTGTACCGCTACTCATCGTGCGCGTTCTCTTCAAGTTATCAGTTGACATTGTCACATCCACTCCCACATCGCTCGACATCAATTATGATGCACTCGACCTCGTCGAAGCCATCGTCGAAAGCCTTACATATGCGGTCGTCATCTACAACACCCTAAGCTTCGCTAGGCCCGTGTACCGGGAGGAAATCAAGGAGGATAAATTGCAAGGGGAAGACGCTATTTGACTTCAGTGCCTTTCTTAGACTCTGAAGGGCAATGTCATAGAAGAGTGGTGTACTTTTTTATTCGTCGCCGTGCAGGTTTTCTGAAATACATTTACCTCCGTCAATCACATGTTTTTGGAGCACCTCATCTCAACAAGCCTTGGTTAATACGCATCATGCACAGCAGCGAAAACAGGGTTTCACTCCAAGTCGTATGACAAGGAATCAACTTTACGGCAAGCAAGATCGTGAAATCGGTCTTACATACGCTTTAAAAGAAGACATGTATCGTGAATGACAAGCCGTGTACACCATTAACGTCCGACACTGATCACCGAAGCCGCGGGCGGCTCTAGTGTACAATATCGAAATCTAAGTCATACAGCAAGCGTGAAGTGGAAAGTGAAAGGAATTCAAGATCGTGGCCGGTCGTAGAATGAAAAATGGACACGACGTTCAAGTGCAGACGAGGGGTTGCCCCTGGATCATCCTGACCGTCTCTGGGAAATTCCAGAAGGAAAGTGCAATAAGAATGTAGACAGCTGAGAAAATAATTTTCATCAATACACACGACGACAGATATCAGCGAGAAGTGGCGTACCCATGAGGGCAAAACCACTCATCCAATGAGATTTTCCGTCTTCGACAGAAAACTTCACCAGCAAGACGGAGAAGAACAAGACCTGTGAGACGGCATCAGCAAGGGGTGCAAAACAAAAGAAACTCAGCACGTACTACCGTCTCAAGAGGATCAAAAAGCAGTGTGAGCGGTTTATCCATACCCCACGCGATGAGAATGAGGAGGGGGATGACGAAGAGGGCGATCTGAATGCAGCTACCGACCGCCACGCTCATCGCGAGATCGAACTTTCCCTTGCGCGCGACAATGACCGCGGTGGCGTGCTCGGCGGCGTTGCTAATGACAGGGATGACGATCAGTGTGATCCACTCCTTGGATACGTTGGGGTGAGCGGCGACGAGGCCATCGAGCGAGTCAACAAGATGTTCCGCGGTGAAGTATGCTAGGACAGTAGAGGCGACGAGCAGGAAGAGCGCGGATGCGGTGTTGAGCTTGAGGTGCTCGATCTCAGAAGACGACGACATGGGGAGGGACTCTGTGGATGCACGGCGAAACAGGGAGCTACTCGAAGAGGACGAAAAAGAGGAGCCGGTCTGGTAGGTGTCCAAGAACAGGTGGTTGTGAGAGTAGAACTGGAAGAACAGCTGTTGGGAATGGTAAGTATCATCACAGTGGATGCATGGTTTGAAAACGCACGTATGCAAAATATCTGGGAGATGAAGGTCAGAATCGATAGAAGAATAAGCTTGGATGAACAACTTACATGGAGAGGAGCACGATGGCACTACCCCGACTAAGCTGCAACAGAATCCCGAACTCTTTTCCTGGGGCCAGCCTATCCTCGAGATATTCGTGCTACATTGAATGATTAAGGTAAGACGACACGAGTAACCAAAGAATAGGCATACGAAAACGACAGGGACAATCAGCGAGGTGACGCAGACGATCATCAAGGAGGAGTTCAACTGCGCCACCATAGGCTGGAACTCTTGTTGAGGGAAGCGGAATCCACCAACTGCGAATGTGAGTGGCTAATTGTTTATAGGCCACGAGGAGAACATACCAATGAAAGCCATTCCCAAAACCAAAAGCAGGTTGCTTAATAGGCCGCCTAGCAAGGAACTTTGAACGAGCTCAAGTTCGCACTGGGGTTCGAAATTCAATGAAGTCAATTTTAAACAGTGACGGTAGAAGCCATACCCTCTGCAACGCGATTCCAGCTATGATCATCTCCACAATGTTACCAAGAGTGGCGTTCAGCAAACCACCGACGCTCTGGCTGGTCCTCAGCGCAATCTGTTCAGTTCCGAAGCCTAGTAGCGCCGCAAGGGGGATGATCCCGAGAGCAGAGAAGATGAAGACGATTGTGGGACTCTGATGCGTGAAGTGGAGCGCCCATGAGACAGGGATGAAGACCAAGCATAAATTCAAGGGCGTGTATTTTACGGCGGCGAGGGCGGATGCCTTGTAGGTCGGGCTGGGACCCAGCGGGCGCGTAGGCGTGAACAGTGTGCGGAGCCGTGCGCCCGTTGTCTTGGCCTCCGGGCGCGTAGATGCCTTGGGCACGGCTTCCACCTTCGAAGACAGATAGGTAGCCTCTTGCTTCTCTTCGTCAACGATAACTACAGGAGAGTTGACAGCAGCCTGAGTGTTTCGGAAGCGAGGAGCAGAGGGGTTATCGTGCAGCGAGTCAGCACCACCCAATTTCATTTGAGACGACCGATGGATGGAACCACTACTAGGGGGTTCGTCGTCATCTTCAACGACGAGTGAAGGAGGTGTTGGCTGTAGCAGAACATGGCTTGCGATATTCAAAGGCGGAGCGGCGAAAGATTCTCCCATTCACGTTGAAGATGGATTAAAAAGTGGGGAAGGGAGGTGGCAGGATTCATGGGGCACCTTATATATAGTTACAGCCACGCGCTTGGTATTTCTTGGCATTTCACCTCTCCGCGTCACCTGTGGACACGTTTATCAATCTGAGCAACAATTTCTATTTTAAGCTTGACAAACCGAGAGCGCCGGTGGAGGAGTAGCCTCCGCTGTTCCCTTGACTGGAAACTGGCCGCTGAACACGCGAGAGATCTGCGCTGTGGTTGCTGGTTGCACATCCACTTTGCATGAGTCAACGGCCGCAGGGCCGTTGACTCTACCAGGGGCAGGGGCCGCAGGCATGATGCCCACCAATTGCAATTGCAATTAACGGAACCCGCGGTAAAACAACGTAAGACTGACCACAAATGACTTCATCGCGCCTTCCGGGATAGCGTGCAGCCTCTGAAACAGAGCTCAGGGGAGTTGGCGTGAAGGACGTCAGGTTTAACTTGACCATTACGTCCTTTAAACGAGTATGTCGTAGATTTGAGTGCAACGACGTCGCAAACCCACGACTCGCGACATGACCTGGCGCCCGTGAGTCTGAAACACAAAGACGAAGATATGGATAAGCATTGAGGGAAGAGATTCGAGATCGAGAGAGCATGCTGATAACTGGCTTTCATCCTGACCTAAAGTCGGAGGGGGGAAAATTTACTATGCAACGTATCGTCACCGCGAACTCTAGGATTCAAAATCATTGACAAAGTATACGTCCGCTGGGAATTCAAGCAAGAACGTTACTCATACTGGATACAAGTTGTGCAGCGACCGACTCTTCGAGATAGAGCATAGGCGGCAAGAAGGTTATTCAATGGAACAAGAGGTACACGTCATGTATTCAGTGAAGGCAGAATGAGTGCACTGTTGTCCGTTACTTACTCGCCGGCTGAACAGACCACGGTTCGGCCGGCATTGGCCGCCGGGCAGCTTCAACTTGAACGTTCAGTTGAAACCCTCAAGACTCTAGCATCTACTTACCACCTGGCACGACGGTATCCTTATACTTGACGCTCGTCTGTCAGCTTCGCATTCAAAGCATGTATCTGCAAGCAAAAGTTCACTGAAGCTCGAAAGATTTTTGGCGCCATTGAATCCCTGGCCATGAACCAACGTGAGTTTGGAGCCCTGTCTGTGTTCAAGTCATGTCACTAGGTCAAATAGATTTCAGCATCCGCTCACGAGACCAGACATGTGCTACTGGTAGGCAGCATGGCGTACTTAACCATTTCTGCTCGTCTCTGTTAGACTGGTAGCTTGGCTTTCTTGGAGCTTTCTCGGCTTGACTTATAACTGGGTGCGCACTGTGTCTGAAGAAATAGGCACGCCTGACCCGGTCGGGTACAGTCGAGCTCTGTCCTTCCCCACCTGACCTCCCTACTTTCTCCCGTTCCCTGGATGTTGGATATTTTGCGGAATTGAAGCTCTGGCCAGGGTCCCTCGGTGGTTCTCAATCAAAACTATAGTGCCCATACTCCTCGTTGCCTTACATCTTCCGTGCTGGTTTTCCGAGATATATACCATTTAGCTGCAAACTCGGCGAAAATATCGGAGATGAAGAGCCTTGATACAAGAACCCACCGTATCGCTTAGCCGGCGTCACTACTAGAAACCTTGCACATACAAAACGAAGGTTAATCTTTGTTTTTGAATCTCCATGTCGGAGTCAGGGTCAGGTTGCTTTGAGAGAGGCTTCTGATCAGTAATCTGACATACGAAGGTTGTCAAGGTTGACGTCGTTAAAATGCTTGTTGTCCTCGTGATCCAAATAAAACCTATCTTTCCGGAAATTTGAAGCCCACTGTGCCCAAGTGCATCGTATAACATGTCTGCTAACATGTATGCTTCGACTTTCACGATCGCAGGATCACTGCTGAAATAGAAGGGATCGACACGAAATAGATGGTAGAAAATAAAATATTCCACTGCGGCAGGTCGACAGAAAGTGTTTCTGACTTTGACTTTGACTTCTGTCTGGTTAATAGTAGCGAAATGATAGAAGAGGGAGCATCGATTGGGGCGCTCGACAAGAACAAAGCACCTGCGAATGTGCCCCGTAATGTAAGAACATCTCTTAATCTACGCGAATAGCTTCTCGATCAACATACACAATGGCATTTGAGGGTATCACCGCCTTTGTCCTCTCAATAATATCTCTCTCAGGCTCTATCGAGGGACTCTTCAAGTTTGCCAACAAAGACAACAACAAAGGAAATCTTATCGCGCACATACACACACCGTGCCTCTCAAGGTCTTCCTGATCATGATAAGCACTAGACGGCCTCGGTAACCCCCCAAATGAAGCTTCCTGTACAGCTTTTCGACCCCGACGGGAAGGATCCCTCGTTTATTTCAAGAGCCCCACGACGCGCAAATCCGTGTATCATGATCGTGGAGAAGACGAGGGTCTGACGCTAAACTGTGCAGGTGGCGAGAGCACTTGTCGAGGTCATAATAGAAACGTGGATTTCATTTTACATGTTTCGTTCTGCGCCTGCCATATGACGAGTTGATGGCTTCGATCTCGATCTCCGAGTCGATTGGAGCACCGCGGTGTCGTCTCGAGGTGGCATTCGTAGAGTTTCGGTCGGCTATGGCCGCAGAGCAGAACGGGGGTTGTCATGAATGCAAGGCGAGGACCGAGGCCACAGATCGAGTATGGCTTCGCAAGAATGGATATTGGAAATTGGTTCCAATTGGGGGAGCGGCAGGCTTTTTGTCTTGTGGGTGACCATGACACTTCCATTACATTCAGCATCGAACCATCAGTTCCGAGTCGGCCAAGGTTTTCCGTACTTCCCTCCAGAATGAGGAACTCGTAGAAAATGGAAAATGAATGACGACGACATCACAAGCTTTCGTGTAACGGCTGACAACAGAGTCCTATTAATCTCCGCCAGTGCAGAAGAGCGAAGACAGACCGTGACCAGAGAGAATAATTGCGCACATATTGCGAACATGGTGCCAAGTCGACATGAGAAAGGATAATGAGCACGACGGGCCCACGGAACATACCATGATTATGAGCATCATGTTGATGTGGAGGTAGCCGTAGGTACACGTCGGATCTCCAGAGGGACATTCCTGAGCCCAGTCGGGACATCTGGCAAAACGGCGGTCGTATGGCGCATTCAGATTGACATCCCGCACGAAACTCCTGGTGCGGCGCATAGGGTATGGGTCGGCGCGTAGGATGAGGGAATTCAGGCGGGGATGCGCGTGTCGCCGCCCACCCCTTGTGGGACAGTCCGGGTAGCAACCTTGAAGTTATTCAACCGTGTGGGATGACTCCAGAGTACGGGGGGGCCGCTGCCATTCAGAGCTGAGGTTCCGGAGGCACCGCACAGACGACCAATTGTATACGGAGGAGGGCAAAAAGGGAAAGAGCGGCCCGTCGGTGCCTAAAAGATGATACTTTTGAATAGAAATCAATTGGCCGTATACATGTCAGGCCGGCGGTGGAAGTATTTTGGCTTGAGTGTGCGTACGCCAGACTTGCGCCAGACAGAGGACCTGAGTACACAGTCTCCCATGGCATCTCACAACGTCGATAACGCGTCGTAAGGCGGGTCATACTTCAACCTACTACGGCGACAGTCTTTCGAAAGGAAACATCGCACCTAATTGTGGATCCTGGCGCATAGTACTCCGGGCCAAATTGTCGGCAACCACACAACAACCACATGTTGCTTAGTCTCTCCTCATGTTGGCCCCTGGACGAGAGAGTCAGGGTGGGAAAAAAAAACTCCGCGACCCTACGAAAACAGGGTGCAGAACTGCTTGACAGGTCATCAGTGTGTAAATAGCTTGTCGCTCGCGATCGGTGGTGGAAGCAAAAATCAACGTGAAACTGGACAACGCGAGGAGAAACCTGCGTGTGATTGCCGGAGCGGTTGCAATATGTCGGAAATACGTACTGCGGAAGAGCGGGACAAGCTCGATTGCGCACTGGACAAGAAAGAATATGTATGTACAAATGTCTACTTCTATGAGTGATAGATATCCGTATTAGCCTATTAGGGTCCTGACAGACGACCATAGTGTGGGTAGAAAACTAGTGCGCTGGAACCGTCTATGTGTGGATGAGATGCATGCAAAAAAAACGAAAGCGAACAAAGCAATGATGGTAGATGGATGCAAACTGATACTGGCAGCCAGTATCTCCAAAGTCCCGAAAAAGATAGTAGGAAAGGAACATGAAAGCGCGAAGCATTCATGATTTTTTCTAGTTCTAACGTCAGACGAGTATCGGATAGTCAATGAAAAGGAACTCACTGTTCGCATCATCAACGGCGAAGAATTCGAACTGCTGCTGGATTGGGCGAGGGGCTGGAAAGATGGGTATGTTGGTGGGGCCGAGATAAAGCAAAATGCAAAGCGACGCACAGGGTAGTTGTAAGGCGACGGCGGAGGGTTCGTCGAGAATGACGATGCCGTTTTTGAAAGAGCTTTCTGAAGCTATGGGCGCAAACGTGGATCAATATACCGGAGGCAGAATAAGAATAACCCTTGAACTCACCAGAGCCTCGCTCTCTGCAGCTCGTTGTGCGTACATGTTCGGATGTAGCTTGACATTTTGAATGCTTGTGGCGTGCGGTAGGGAGTGTAATGACGAGGATACGCTGGGAAAGGCCACAAGACTGGGCTTGCTCGACGCGTCGCAGGTAGACATGGTAGAAAGTGGATGAAAGAGTTGAAACCGGAGACCTAGAGTGTGTAGCAGGTATGCAAAGGCCAGAAAGAGTGACAGGCCAGATAGTCCACGGTCAACGGGATAACCGGGGTGAGGAAACAACTTGTGGCGGCTGTAAGGGCAAACCTTTATAGACTTCGCCGTGTCCACGCGTGACAGGTTTGGTTTGCGATCAATTTATACTTGGACCTCAATACGGCAACTTGGCTACATCATCAATTCACCATCCTATGTGCGACCGTAGCAAGATGCGAAGCAGATCTTTCACAAGTCCAACACTACGCAAAGGCCTGGCATCCCAGCTTCCACCTGCTGTTTCTCACCATACCACCCCGATTTAGCTCGATCGATGATTTTTGCCCGGCGGCTCCTTCTGGGGAAAAATCGGGCTTTCATAACTGCCTTGAGGTAATACCCTATCAGCTCACAAGGTCAAATTCTGGGGTGCTTGTATAATTGTGCGGCCAGGGAATATCATCCCTGCATGCGTCCAGCCACCCCCACGGAACCTTTCATCTCTGCGACCTCCCATCTCTGGCCTTGGGATTGAAACGAGGCGTTTCTTTCATTTCTGCTCGCGTTTTTGGGAACGGGCTATCGCAAACTGATTTACTTGACTGTCTGAGCAGACTTCCATAATCTCCACGTGGATGGATTGCAACTGTCAAACTGCACGACGTCTTCCGTATTGGACATTATATGTACCATGCTCAAGTGGACTCTATAAGTGCGAGTTACAATTTCTGTATCCGCTTGCGAATCGGGACTCCACCATTTTGCCAGGTTTAGATTCCCCGCACGAATCTAGGTTGGAGCCTTTCCACTGGAGATTCACCCTGCCAGGCTCTTGAGACACCGACGGGTGGTGTGCAAACTTTAATGCACAGGCCTGACATCACTCAGCCACGAGTCCTTCCCTGAAACACTTCCAGGCGCCATTACGATGGACCCCATGGTACGTAGGCTGCCTCCTGTGAGTGTCTCATTGAGTGTGATCCTCAAGATAGCAATCGGTTCCATTTCCAGCCTTACATTACAAGCCAATCGACGGAAGCATCGACTTCTCCGATCCATGCACACCCCAGTGTTAAGGTTTCTTCAACCAATCCTGAGAACCCACCAATGAGCATCGCCAAAGACTTAGATATGAATGCCGCGCATGATGTGGGTGAGCATTTCTCTGTTATCGCGGGCGATGGCACCACCACCTCAAAGTATCTTAAGACTTCGAGTCCTCGTCGATCCACGGGGGACGCGCGAAAAACTTTCCAGTCACCGGACGTGAGATACTCTCTGGCACGCCGGATATGGGCATTACGGGGCATGATAGATCCGTCCGCCACAAGCAATGGTCCATCAACTTGTGGAGATAGTTTTCCACGCCGATGCTGTATGTTTCAAGCTGATCACAACGTCCCGCGCCCTTCAGATCACAACTCCTCTAGGCTCGCCGCTCTGAGCTCCTGGCTATGACTACGTATACCCGAGTTGCCCGCCGTCAGGTACTCGTCAGGTACTCGTCACGGGACGCTCGCTAGCCTTCGCCATCTCCCACATACTGGTGCCGACGATGTCCAAGGTTCATGGAGCGCCAGCGCGAGTCAGGCGACCTCGGTGCTCTTTGCAAAGCATGTCGTGTGTATCCCACATGGAATAGCGACTCGGACTAGCAACAGACTCCGGCATCAAACAATCCTTGTCTACGACGGTTGCTGGACGCGGGATTTGGAAGTTAAATACATACGCGTCAACGGCGTGGTGCGCGATGGGCTGCGCGATAGGCTACCCGGCGTGCCATAGGTCGGAGTGTAAGTTACCCATATATTCCCATTAGCGTATCCTGGATTGCTAATACTACCCAGGGGAGCGGAGTCAACAAGCAAGAGATAGTGACCAGCGGAGGATCACCCCACGAGGCACTGAGCAGTGAGGGGATGATATGGCGTCTCTCCACATGGTGCTAGCATGCTGAATGCCGTCTACATAGATCTAAAGAAAGGTCATATAAAGCGTACTCAAAAGATACGGCGAACCAGGCACATATGAAGGCGCTGAAGGACATCTCAATGTGCACCCTCCGCCCCAGATTTTGGATGACGTTCACCACGCTCTTGCGGGAACTTACTTCGACATTTAAAGCGGGGCGGTCAGTGGGAATAAATTTTAAATAGCCTCTTCCCTGTATAGACCGCCCTTGCCACGCGAGTCGCGAACTTCAGATCAAAGCAGAGCACTAAATTTAAATTTACCTTCCAAGGTTTTGATATCATCGAAAGAGGGTGGCTCATGACAACAGTTTCTGCGTGCCCACAGGCTGAAATGAGTCTCAGTCTGGACTCTTCTTGGTAGGATCCCCACTTCTTCCATCATGACTCATGAGATCCGGGGCTCTGAGATTGAGGGTTCAATAATGCACTACGGCTGGGGACGTGTATGTGGCAAATCCTCAGTCAAAGACGGATGTGCGGGGATCCGCAGATATCCGCGTCCCCCGCCGGGTATCTACTACCTCCTTTACTTCGCCGAAACAAACACTCGAGAGTCGAGGCTGTGTGGTCAAGTTCATGCATGGGAGGAAAAATGAGAGAGAATAGGCATTCACGGAGGTAGCCATACGCACCATTGGTCAGGAAGGGCGACTAATGACGCAAGTGGTAGCAAGCGCATGGCCGGAGCCGACGCGGCAAGTCGTGACGACGGCATGAGATATCGACGCCAGGGGTCGCGAGCCGCAGAAATGTAGAATTCTGAAGATCTCACCTATATATAGCGAACAAGGTCGACAGACTTTGAAACTAGCGAATGCTGCGAACCGTCTACCATGAAACTGAACCAGTTACGGTGCACGAGCCGTATCAGGAAGGATTTCAAGTCCAAGACGTGATTTCGACTTCTATCCGTCGGTTTCGAAGGCATTTCGAAGTACATTTGCAACCATCGGCATCCTTCGGCATCGGCTTTAACGGGTTTAACCATCACATGACCGCAACGCGTCGAATAAAGCTGTTGAAAGCCGCGTGCGCTCACCTGTTTCGACGCGTAACTGGACTCCTTGTCCTCAGGCAATGCCGTTAAGTACAGTTCATATTGAGTGGCATAGAAAATACAGCTTTTCAGGCTCCCTTTCCTCAGAAAAAAATTGGCTGGAGGCTGCTAGGTTACAGCATGGGAAGCTTAAACTGACAAATGTGATGCACAATTCATGGGAAGTACCAGGGTAGCTGTAGATATTTTCTGATTTCTGACATATTGCTTGACTTACATTTAATCACACTTTCAAGGGTGTTCAATCCAACAATTCAAAATGACTTGTTCTTCGCGGTTCCGGAACCAATGCCCATGTAGAAGTGAGCCTTGCGGCCAAAAATGTTATGGATTCAACGTGAAAACATTGTCTGCACACTGATGGAGTATAATCGGCTGAGTTACGCGTCAAAAGTTTGGGTCACATGATGGATGGAAGTCCGCTAAATCCGACTGAATCACCGTCGAAATGCCTTCGAAACTGGCATATCGAATCAAATCCACGTCTTGGACTTGAAATCCTTCCTGATACGGCTCGTGCACCGTAACCAGTTCGTCCCAACGTATGTCGCATGTGGCCAAGGTACAAGTCGTCCCAAAGGACATCAGATTTTGGGGCCATGCCAGACCAGATACACCTGGCAGTGAGTTGTCTTCCAAAGCAAAGGTTAGGAAGAACGGCATCAGAACTCAACGACACGGTGCTCATACGACAAATGTTAAGCACCACCAGTTCTCGTCTCGACGAACAAACAAGCAAATTCCGTCATCGCATCGATAACCACCAAGAGCAAAAGAATTACAGGCCCCCTTTGACCAGGCTCGCTGCGAACTGCTCCATGCCGATGATCTGGAACCTCCCAGTCCGTGCCCACTCGCCGAATTCTCTCCGCCACGCGCGGCCTGGAGCGGTGTAAGAATTTGGAAGAACAGCGGAAGAACACGATAAACATGACTGACTGAGACCGTCCTCCCATGCGTACAATTCAACTCGCCACCCGCGCTTCAACGCCGTTCGAACAGGGCCTGGAATATAAAGGGAGCTGCGGATCAGCACTGCACAAGATAGGAAAGAGGGAGAAGGCAACTCACCCAAAAACCCTTCTTCGTTGAACTGACCTGCGTTCCCATCACCCGTAGCAAGCACGATGGTGGCGCCCTCGGGAACGTCATCCATAGCGGCCAGTGCCTGATGCAGCTTCAGCTGTAGGAGCTCATCGACACCTTGCTCCCGGTACTTGATCCGTGGTGCACTTGATGCTTGGTTGAGGGAGGGGCGTTGGTGGGAGTGCAGTGATGCCGAAGGCGGCGTAGGCGGAACCGAGGCATTGAAAGTGGGCGCGGATGAGGAGCTATGTTTGGGGAAGGTAAAGGAAGAGGGAGGAGCGCCTGCAGCGGCGTTCCTGATCGACCCCTTCCCGCCATCCCCTGTGTATTTGCTCGGACTCGTCGACGGGCCTGCGCTGTCCGTGCTGGTGCCACCTGAGACACGCCTTCTGTGTCCCTTCCCTTTCTTTGGGCTCCACTTGTCACCACTCTTACTCATACCATGCCCAGCAGATTTGTTCTGCTGGTTCACACCATCACCTGCGGAAGTGATCAGAATATTACAGGGTTTGACGATGAGGATAGCTACCAAGATCAGGCACGCGAATATACACCCTAACCTCATATCCCAGTCGCTCCATGGTGTCCATCGGCTGATACAGTGGGCTCGAAGCAACCGCCACGCGGCCTAGAAAGATATCAGCAAGCGATGCAGTTTCGAAAAGAAATACACACGGGTAACAGGCCTCCCTCGCTCAAGGATGAGTGTCAGCGCAGTATGCGAGAGGTGACGGGCGGGTTGCTTGCTCTTCGCCGGCTGCACGTCCCGGCTACCATCGTCTTCAGTCTGGCCACGATCCGTGTCTTCACCATCCTCCCACGTCCCACTCTTCCATTCCCTCACCCAACCTCCTCCACCTCCACTGGGAGTACCACGTGCACTTGCCATTAACAGTATATCGTCCGAGGCGGACGACGTAGATACAGAGATAGGGATAGGAATAGAAAAGTCTGTGGCCGGAGAAGACGATGGGTAATGAACGACATTAGCCGTCGTCGATATCATGTGGGCAGGCTTTGGCTTTGATTTCTGCGGGCCACCTGCCGAGGCAGGCGGCGACGCCTGGGTGTCCATACGTAAAGAGTGTCGATCCGTGTGCAAAGAGTGACCAGCGGTTGCAAACGAGGGGAGTGGAATGGGTGTGTGTGTGGTGGTGGTCTGAACATGCAAGGGATGCAAATCAGGTCGTTGCAGTGTTGCTTGGGGGTGCCGTTTAAGATAAGACACAAATCCGAAAAGAATGTTAGAACTGGATAAAGATTAGTACATCGGAGAAGAGCACTATACACGAACGCACTCAACTGATCAATAAATATGTGGACCGGTGGGTCGCTTGCTCTCGGCGGCCGCCCACGCGGGTCCAACACCATCTCTGGATTGAGGAACCATAGTTCCTCCTCCTCCGGCGTACGTTCCTGTCCCTTGCTCGCCACGATCAATTTCTTCTCAACACTAGCGAGCATCCCCTTCTCGGTTGGACACACCTCGCCGAGATAGCGCGCAAGAGCAACAAGGCGGTGAGTACCTGGATCTTCTGGGGTCTCCAGGACCGGTGGGTATAGGGAGGCTAGTGTGCGGAGGGCTGGTGTCGAGCGAGAGTGCGACAAGAGTGGAGGTTTCTTGTTCTTGGATCGCGAGCGTTTGCGAGGTTTCTTCGCCCTTCCGCTGAAGGAAGTTGAAGGCTCGTTGGAGTCGGAGGAGAGACCGAGGGCGTTGATGGAGATAATGCCTCTCGGGGGTCGTGGAGTCATCGGAGTCGATTTCGATTCCGGCGTCGAACGGGGCTTGTACTGAGGGGTACCATCGTCCTCGTCGTCCCCTTCACCGTCTTCTTCCTGATCGTACATTGCATGGCTTGCTGCTTCGATATCAGAAGTATTGAATAACGGAGAGCGCGAGACGGTAGAAGTCTGCGGCTGTGAGGATGACGAGCGCCTTCCCGGCCTCTTTCTTCGTCGTTTCCTGCGGGGTTCTATTCCACTCGGCGTGCGTGAACGACGAAGTCACAGAGAGATGATATGATACTTACCCATAACATGTTTCCATGCATCGGGGCTTGCAGTCCCTATTCCCGCTGCACGCTGCGCATCCAATCGCGCGCGTTCAGCCGCAAGAAAGCTCAGAGCCTCGTCCAGATACCCCAAGGAAGGCTGAAAGTCGGCGTCCGAGTCGAGCTCACCGAGAAACTCAGAAGAATCCTTGGCCGACGAACTGTCCAAGGACGGCTGTGTACGCAGCGGCGACAGCAGGTAGCTGTCAGGCGGTAGTTCTGAGGAGCTGCTATCCTCAATTTGCGTGCTTTGCTCGTCGTCAATCCCAATCTCAATATTCACCGACCGTGCACCCTCGGTGTCGGTTTCTCCCTCGTTATCGCTCTCGGACACGAGATATTCTGCAATCGGCTGGTGGTTCCACACCGTCGAGCGCCGCCCCGTCCCTTCTGTCCCCGTGTATGTTCTCTCCGTCGAGATGAGCGATGACCCCGATGCCGTAGGCTCCTCCGGGTGGTATGTAGGGATCCGAAGTGGTGGTTGCAGATAGGCCCATTCCCTGATCACCGTATTGAACGCGCCAAGGTCCGGAAGGTCGTCTGAAGTGTAATGCGAGTCTGAAGCCGAATTTGTACTCGAGAACGGGCTGATTGGGACTCTGGGCGATAGGGGAGACTCGCTGCTGTTCTGCGAACTTGATGTTGGCATCCAGCTTTAGTAGAAATAAAGGGAAATAGAGGTACAGTAAACAAGCAAGGTAGAGAGAGAATAAGAGATTGGTAGGAGATTCTGCCCCTCGCCTCGAGGCGATGGTGGCCTTGTGACGGAAAGTAGACGGATGGGTTCGGTATTTCGTGACTCATGCCTCTCGCACCCTTTCGACGCATGCATGCCTGCCAATGGTTTTTTGCGTGATCTGGCAAAACATCTACTGTACCAGTAGTATAATTGTATGTTTGGCCTGCAACCGCCGTGGACTGGAGCATTACATTGCCCCGGGCCCTGAGTCTGGGGAAGGTTATCCCACAATGTAGTATTGCAGGGTGTAATGGTCTATCACCAAACCCAAGATAAATAATTATCAAATCAATAAATCGACTAATGCAAGGAAAGGTCCGGAGATCAATGAGAGTGGTGCCAGGTGAAGATGGTAGGTATGTACATTGCAGGGGGCGGAAAACAAAACAGAGCGAAAAACGCAAGCCGACATGATGTAAAACTTTTAGAAGGTACTCATGTGCCTTTGCATCTCGACATGACCCCGGCGGAGCCATTCACTAGGAGAGAGGCGTTCCCCATCTTTGGGTTCGGTGAAGAGCAGGTCGTTCTCGGCGACGAATGCCCAGCGTGCGGGATCTGGAGCCGGAGACGAGGTGATCGCCCGCAACTCGTTGCGGATGATATTACGAGTGAAGTGATCGAGATTCTGAAGCGGAAAGGTCAGAGTTTCGCCAAACACCGGGGTCAAGTGCGGGTGAGGGACTCACAAGGTCGTTTTTGTCGTATCCGAATGGATCTGGTCAAGCTTCGTCAGTAGCCCGGAGCGAGGGAACAGGATATCATAAGGCTCACTTTCTATTTCTTCACCGGCAACCAGGAATCCAAAGAACATGAAAGACTGAAAACATGTCAGACAAGGGAGAAGTATGAGATCTAAAGTCATCTGCGCTTACAATAACAACGGTGCCCGGAATGGTCAACCAATGAAGGGTATTCCAAATCTGAAAGGGCTAAGTCGCGAAGCGCCACGGTCAGAACAAACGAGGAATGTCCGATAACGATGAGAGCCTACCAGGAAGAAGCAGTAAACTATAGTGACGACCCAGAGGTGGATGGCGTATCTATGAACGGCAGAAATTATATCAGCGTCTGTGCATGCGAACCTCAGATGGGCTGCTTACGAGAACGGGATTGGGGTGGTAAGGATACGCTCGAGTCCAGTCAGAGCATCGACCAGCTGGTTCAAAGCCAACAGCAGAGCATCTAGAAAAGAACTCATAAGAGGAATTTATCCTACCAACACCACGAGCAACGACCCACTAATTGTCGGAACATCAGTCTGCTTCCTGTTCTGCAAAGCCGCGATGTACGAGCTCTGTCAGGAGTCCCAGCACACCACATCAGTTTCGGGTTTTCTCCGGACTAAGACGAGTTACGGACCAAGTACAACGAGATTTCCAGAGGCAGATTATGCGAGATAGCGTTCTTCCGCATCTGTGCCCTCAATTTGGCTGCCTTCTTACCCTTGATCGAGCGTCCACGCTTCGTGAGCCACTTCACAAGCAGCGAGAAGGGGAAAAGATCGAAGAGGTGGTATTCCGGGGGCAGACGGGCGGGAAGAAGTAGCCCTTCCTCGCTCACGGGCAGGATGATCTTTCCCCTAGGTTTCGAGTACGATGCGCGGGTTGTAAGGGAAGTGGAGTCGTGGAAAGTCGTCTTCCTGGGCGAAGAGCTTGTCACCGGCGTGGGGAGGAGCGAGGGGGCAGATGCTGCGAAGCTTCGCTGGTAAAGTAGTGAGCCCTGTCTGTTGGGCAAGGATGGCCCCTTGGGGGAATCGACGGGCGATTTTTCATCCGTGGCTGAGAGGTCTGCCACGGTGGGGATGCCCGCGGGGAAGGCGTAGGCGGGTAGGAACTTGACAAGGTAGTAGAGGTCCCTGGACAAAGGAGGTTTAGTGATCGGATGATAAATGAAAAGCATGCAGCGCACTCATAGTAGATACCGTCCTCGCCACGAAGGTAGTGCTTGATAGATACCGCGTAGGCCTCGAGAAGGTTAATGATAGACTTCTTTTCGATCATAGAACGCGACGCCATCTCCTCTGCGGTGGTTTTCTCGGTTGCAACTTGGTCTGTGGTGCGTTGGGCAGTCAGATTCAAAGTGTCCAGGTGGCGGGGGATGACCACATCGCACCAGGTACATGGAACCAAACGGTGCGGGCAAAGGTACGGCTTGCCAGAATGACTTGTGACCAGAGACGTCTGCCTTCATTATAGCGCTCGAACGACGACGTTGTTCGGTATGATATGACGAAACCCAAAACTGTACCGATACTATCGAATGGTCAGTCGATTCACACGGAACCTTGCTCAGCGACGCACACTGTAAGGAGCGTGGGTTGCATGAATAGCTTGTGACCTTGTTCATTTAGAACAGATATAAGGGTGGACCAGGCGGCGAAGAAGAGGAGGATGTGCCAGCAGCGGAACAGGGCTGTCGCCAATATTGCATTCAAAAGAGAGGCGCCAGGCCTCTGCCGAGGCGCAAACCTACACGTCAACGGGGTCAGAACGTCGCCACATCGACGTGGATGCTAACTACTGTAGAAACTCACGGATCAGGAACTGAAAAGCCTCTGTGAGAGACGTGCGTCTCTACTCGCTGCGCCAAAAGACTATCAGACGGTCCACCGAGAATACCATGGAATCCTACACACTGTCAAAGGCGATGTCGGGTTGAAGGACATGGTCCAGGGCGCTCGTGTGTTCAAACAGAATTCGTTAGGTGGCCAGGCCTCTACAAGAACAAGAATCAGAGTTTGAGGAGTTCCGCGTACGTGACTACATACCTAGAGGGCTATGGCTACTCCAGGGCCAGCTTTCGACGATATTGAGGTTTTATGTAAGGAGAATGCGCTGCGGCTCACAGGCTGTGAACGCGTTGAAACTACATCTTTGATGGATCAACATCAAGGGTGCCAGCAAAGATCACTTACTTATCTTCTTGATTGGACTGCTCTTAGGCGTCCATACTACTGGTGAATTCAACAAGCTTGAAGCTCGCCTTCAAGATTAAAAGCAAATTAAAAGCATGGCATTGGTCCAGGTCACTGTTTATTTACTTCTGTGGTCGGCGAAAAGGCTATTTTTACCCTCTTCCCCGACCACCACCCAGTCAGACAGGTCACGCCTGAAAACTTGCCGAAAACATGAAAACGGCTGCATCTGTGACCATCTGTGACATCACAATTACTTTCCCTGATGTGGACTGGGACATTGCCAAAGCCTCCCAACGCGCTACAGGCGACCTTGCTCGACTTCAAGGCCACATACAAGCATAAAGGACACTACCTATACATATTACAAGTGTAGAAGTCAAATAGAAATAGTATACAAGTGTATGACCAAATAAGGAAATCTGTCCTAACCCATACTTTGTAATAACCCATAGGTTTTGGCTTCCACCGACAGCTATGGGTTAGGACAGAGTTGACTGTATATTGTAGTCATATCAAACTATACGGCGAGGATAATTTCTGAGCATCTGTAAGGATATAAGTTCTAGTCTCGAATTCAGGATAATTGACGTTAGAAACAGAATCCAGTTTGCTGAAGGGCACGCTGATCAGTTTCTAAACCAGATTCAGATATCAGATATCGATGGTCCCTTCAACTGCACATATACGCTTACTGTATTCCGATCTGTATACTGCTGAGTGCATCCTTGGGCATTCAGCAGTAAGTACTTGCGACCGATCGATTGTCCCGCACTCCGGAGATACAACGGTCCAGCTGCAGGCTGTCTGGCAAGTGATGACATTGACAAGGTACCGGTATTTCAGGTGATGATCCAGCCATCGCGACAGCTTTGCTGAAAAGAACATTCCTCTTGTCCGGCCAATAATTCGCGCAAAACAAGGCTTTCAAACATGTGGCTTGAGGTATAGTAGACCGGTAATGCGTACAGGGAAACCTAAATAAACTGGTGCGCCGCCTTCGTAGATTTCCGCCTCTAAAGAAGAAAAATGACGCGTATCCATAGGGAAGACATATTCACAACACCTGGCAACTTCAAGAAAATAATTATCCTCCAATGCCCCCATCGACGCGGAGTGCTCGATCTCCGACTTGCCCAGCAAACACGGAGCTGTCAGATCTCCCACTAGCAGCGCTGGAATCAGCCTATTTCCGCTGAACCGATTACGACCTAGCGCCGCTTCTTCACTTGTCGCCGATCACCTCCATGAGGGGGCTCCTGCTTCGGCCTCTCGTTTCCAGTCGGGGGAACCGGAAGGAGGGCCGGCTTCACGTTTCCACGAAGGAGCAGTCGGGGCGGCGTTGGCTTCACGTTTCCACGAAGGAGGAGTCGGAGCGGCGTTGGCTTCGCGTTTCCAGCCCGGAGCGGGAGGGCCAGCTTCAGCTTCGCGTTTCCAGCCCGGAGCGGGAGGGCCAGCTTCAGCTTCACGTTTCCAGCCCGGAGCGGGAGGGCCAGCTTCAGCTTCACGTTTCCAGCCCGGAGCGGGAGGGCCAGCTTCGGCTTCACGTTTCCAGCTGGGGGGATTACCTGCCGCTGCCTCCCGTTTCCAGGAAGGAGGGCCTGCTTCACGCTTCCAGGCAGGAGCTCCCGCTGGTGTCTAATGACAAGAAATCCATTCAACGCTGCGCAGTCGCAAAAGGAGGTACATGACGACGTACTGCTTGGGCAAGCTCGCCAGCCTCCTCGGCGCGGGCGATCACACCACCATGGTTCTAATAAGAAGCTCTGGTCAGCGATACAAAGATGCCGCCGGCGAGCGTAGGACTCACGGTGGGGATAGCGCCGGAAAGGGTTAGAACGGACGATGCGATGAGAATGAAACTTGTGACGCGCATCTTTACGCGGGGGCAATCCTTCACAATGGATAAGTTTGGGGCCCGACGGTTTTTATATGGAGCGTTAGCGAGACTGACCAAAAGCAGCAACGTCCGTTTCAAATCTCTCAAGGACCCCTGTTCCTATGTGCCTGGAAAACTGAGCCCTGCAAGTAATTTGCCGATCATCAATCGCGCTCTGGAGCCACTCATTGTGCTTCACCTTTTCAGTTTCTGATTCTGAGCATCTTCACACCCGGGGGGGACACTCTCCTTCGCCAACCTCTAGGACGCGGACATCATGTAGATCATTCAAGAATAGACGAGGGGGGCCGGTCAAATTGGCCCTGTGATCCTGCCAAGCACGATATCTTCGTCATATGTGATAACGTGGTTGTCATATATATGATATGTTTGGTGCCACGTGTATCAGTTGGAGTCTGAATATTGAATACTGCGGACTGGGCGATCAACTTACAAATAGCCTTCAAGGAACAATGTTTTGATTGACGCTATGCCCCTCTGCTACTTGTTAATCGAGGGCCGAAGCCTTGGATTGCACATATGTATAAAATTCAATGAGAACGATCCGTCTGTTTATCGAGGTGGTGAAGAGTAGCAACAGGAAGGGTAATATCACCTTGCTGGTCACCGTTTCTCTCAATCCATTAACTGACACTTCCGAATCAAACACAACCAAGCACTACTCTGCAAATCCCTGCAAACCACTGCATGTCCGCACCGCCGCGTTTCATCTCTGGACTGAATTGCACCACAATCTGCGCGACAAAGCAACGGCATAAAAAGCTCGTGACAACATTCAGGGGCCGCCCTGAGCTTTAAGCTTTAGCACTATCTAGTATAAAGGACCCATGAACTCAGAACGAATGTTAACTGTGGAGCCTACCTCTGAATCATAATGAAATTACTACTCGAGGGTTCACCATTGTCAAATCCCAATTTCCCTCGTGGCAATCTGACTAACATAAGGTTGTCAGTGGAGATATTAAAGCAACCCCGGCTTGATTTCACATAGATCTTCCGACTGTGAGAACGAGCGAGAAATGAGTGAGAAATAGTAGGATTCTTGCCGGTGGTGAAAGGGAGGAGAATATCGGCTTAGCTCGATCATCATTTCGGATCAAATTTACAAGCTCCGATCAAAGTGTTTTCCCGCCACCGCTTCTCGCGCTTCTCGCTTCTCCGCATTCGCCACGGTACCTGGACGTGCAAGAAGTGTAGTACATAATATCTGCAGGGTCTTTATGCTCGAAAGGTCAACCACAACTGATAACTACTTATCGCCTTGTCCTATTTCGCATTAGACAATTGAGGCTGCTAACCGCCGCTTAGCCCAGGGCCCAGGTCTCTCCTATGGGGCCGTGAACGAATTTTAGACTATCAAGGCAAGGTTCTTCAGAATCGTTTTATATATTAGAGTTGGATATCTGGCTTTTGGCTCAAGCAGGCCCCCGGGGCCCCGTCGATGCATGAGCTGATGGCAATGCATGGTGATCATCATGATCGGTGTTGTTGAAACTTGACAGACGCTTGTCATGTGAGGCCAGAGGACCAAAAGTCGTTCGATTTCTGGTAACTTGTTGTTGTCTTGGCTTTCTCTGCAAAGGTTTAACTTAACTTCAGGAAGTTTCGCAAACCGTACGCTTGAAGACGAACAGTGACTATGGCGGTCAAAACGCACAACTGGATTTCTCTTTGGTTTCTGCTCACTGTTCCAGTGATTGCATGGGATGTCGGATACTGCTTTATGCGGTGCGTGTTCCGAGCTCTCTGAAAGCCTCACCTTCTTCTAATGTACATGCTTCAACGCAGCCCTCGGTCCATGCGGGTGAGTCTGAGGTTGTCGGTCAAAGTCGAACAGCACTGAGATCGGAAACAGGGTGGGGACTGGCATTGGTTGTGGAAACCATATTCCATTTACCAGGATGTGCGTCGCGTTTTACACTGGTCTCGTGTCTCGGAGTCCTTACAGCCATGTTGACAGATTGACCACGTAATTTTACCTCCCAATTCCGTGTCCGTCTGGTCCTTAAGAGAATGAACCCCAACAGATTTACGGACTGCCTGCCCTCCTCTCCGGCAACGGCTTCACCAATGCCCAATGTTCGAGTACCTTCCACCATCCTTGCGGTTACTCTCTAATGCTCAAGTAGCGCTCCTGAATGTCATCGAGACCATCCTCAACATCACCTACCTCTACTATGCTCACGTAGTGGAATGGCCGCCCGCTACTTTGATTGGTTTCGCCTCAGCCACCATGACATTGGCGAAAACCGTCCTGTACTGGCTCCAGGAATACTACTGTGGTTACTGCGGCATCGGACACAACTCGGCTTCGGATTTGGTCTTTTACTGGATCATACCCAACGGGTACGCCCCCGGACCTTCTGGTATCAAGTACCATCACTCACGGATCCTTTTAGCCTGTGGATTGTTGTTCCTGCCTTCATCGTTTACCGTCTTGGGAAAGACCTTGTCCAATCGCTCAACGTTGCAGCGAAGGCTTCGACGACAAAAAAGACCAAGTAATGGGTATGCCTATACGACATTCTATTCATCGAAATTGTATCTATGTTTAGAACTGGTTTAGAATCTCAAGTTCTTCTCATACACTCGGCTGGAGCATAATGACATGTTGATAAGCTCCTCGTCCGTATTCGGCCGGCGACAGCCTCCAAATCAAATCGGACCATGTCACTTCCCGATGACAACCATCTTCCCAGTGCAGACCCGTCATCCCCGATAGACAGGCCCAACCTCTGCTCCAAAGCGACATGTGTCCGGACTGCGCTATACTCATGCTTTACTGAACCTGGAACGTTCGTCAGTCACACTCGACGTAAAACTCCCAAGGACTAAGGACAGAAATCGTACATGATCGACGCTGGTGCTGCAATGCGCGCTGGCATATACCGCCAGCATTTCATGAGTAACTCGACTCGCGTGATTACAATTCAAGTGCGTGTACAGTACTGTTGGTACTTGAGTAATGGCTTATGGATGGCTTATGGGTCATGGCTTCCTGCACACTCACCCTACAGACTACGCGCTCAGCGCTCAGCATCCAGGGCCGCCGATCATCATTTGTTCCTTCTTGTCGTATTTTTCGCAGGGCCACTGTGCAGGTCCCCGCCTTCAAGGTACCATTCCAAAAGTTCCTAATTTGTTCTCCAGCCCCAGGCCCCCAGGGCGACAAGTTGCAGGGTTGGACGACACAAAGTCCCATCCCTGCGTTCCTGCGCACGATGGCGCAGAATTCAGATTGATCGACTTTTGGGATGATTCCTCATGCATGACGAAAGACCATGCTACAGCACCTTCCCGGTCGAATGATCCTCTCTGGCTCCACAATTCTCTGTAGGATACATTGAACGAAGACCACTTACGCATGGTGATATACTTGATCTATCTCGCCTCTTAAACTTCTCGGTCCCCGTGACACAATTCGATGACCAAGCGGATCGATGCTGCCTAATGCTTTTGGGATGACCTTCAACGTCTACATCGAAGCCGGAATGACTGTGCTTGCGGTGTGTACATAGTGCGCATTATTAGGTGCGGCACCGTCGGCCTCAGGGGCGTCTCCACATACTCCTTCCTCTGGAGCGAAAAACACTAGGGAACCGCTGGCTCGAAAAAAAGTACTATCGTCTGCATGAATTTTGCTGTGAATACCAAAATCATTTCCCGGGGTCGTTCGTTGATACGTCATGCTACATCGTGATCGCTCATACGAGATGAGCGATCGCGTTCTGTTTCTCATCCGAGTTTCTGTTTCTCATCCGAGTCCTTCTACTGGACACTCTCGGTCAAAACGCCTGTCGCCTACAGTGGCGTTCTGATTTCATCGACCGCAAACACAAATGATTGGTTTATGACTCACCGTGAATTCCTCGGGCCCTGCGACAGTTCGGAAGAATTCAACACCGGCGGCTGCCTGTCAGTAATTTCGGGCGCTCGCTGGTGGAACCACGGTCATCCGCTGGTAAGCATTCATATTAGCAGCTTCTACTGGACAGTGGACACAGCTCAACCTTCCTTACAGCTGGTCACACGCGATCAGAAACCATCTAGCCGAGTGGCGGCATCCTATGTATGACGTTGACATACTACTAGAAACAGGACGAGGATAGTGCGCCTGTCAGGTGAGTAATTCTCGTCTTGCAAATCAAGTCACCACCCTGGATCAAGTGCGCTGATTCTAAGTAGCGCAGGAGGCTCGCACAGCCAGGACATGACAAGCGTGCAAAAAACCTTCGACTTGCGCGTGCTGTGCCGTCACAGATAAACCCATTTGAAACCAACAAAGTCAAACAGACGCTCTACAAATATCCTGACTCCAAAGTCGAATCATTATTTTCTCCATGACTCAAACGACTCCTGCCCCACGCTTTTCAAGCTCCCGTTCGACGATGTCTCCCTTTCACGGAATGCCTCCCGAGCTCGTTGACTCTATCATCGATCATGCTCATGCAGATCCCTCACTCCTGGCTGCGTGCAGCTTGGTGTGCAAAACCTGGTTTCCAGCTGCGCGACACCACCTCTTTTCGAACGCGAAGCTCGACGCGAAAAACGCGTCTTCCTTTGTAAACCTCATCTCAACGTCCTCAACGGTAGCTCCCTTTATCCGTCACATCGACGCGAAGGATAATTGTGAGGGTGGTCGATGGGTGGATGACCTGTTCGCAAACTTCACTTCGCTCCCCTCCGTGACCTCCATCTCCCTCGTCTCCTCCTGCGATAGCCCGATTTCGCAAATCGCGCTCGTCACACTTTGCTCGTTCAATCGCCTCGTCGAACTGAGGCTTGCTGAATGCGAGTTCAGAGACTTTACGGAGGTGCAGCAGCTCATCTGCTCTTTCCCTATGCTGGAGAGCCTGTATCTCGAGGCAGATTGGCCGGAACCCCGTTCAATTAACCCCACCGTAACTTCCCCATCCCCTCATCTTCGTGAACTCCATCTTCGCTGCGAGATGTCACATGTGCTTGCATGGTTCCTCATGCAATCGTATGTGGCCCCCGTCTCCCATCTCACCCTACAAGGCATTGACGCCCTCGACCTGCCAGTCGTTAGCCGGTATCTGCAGACCCTGGGTCCCGCCTTGACGCATCTCATGATTCCTTGTATCGGCTCGGTAGTTGGTGAGTTGACAAAATTATCCGGCCTATAATTATACCTATCGATTCCTGATATCGCTCCTATGTACAGATTCGCTATCTACCGATCTTGATCTGTCGCACAATACAGGCCTCCGATACCTTAAACTTGGCATTGACGCGGACATCGCGTATCTGTGCATGGCCCGTGCCTTGCTTTCCCAGGTCGCATCCCCTTCTTTCGACGAGGTGGAATTGTCGTTTTATTCCTTGCGCCAAGGATCCAAAGTCGCCCGTCAATGGGCAGAGCTTGACACCCTCCTCAACACTCCCCCTTTCTCCTCCATGACTCGAGTCACCATTTCGGCGATGTCGGGTACGAATTTGGCGAAGGAGGTCTTGCCGCTCTCCTACGAGCGTAATATTCTTCAAGTGCGCCATCAGTGATATCTTGTTTCCATTCCCTCCTCCATCTCCCCACGCTTTGAACTTTTTTACGATACTTGATGAATTTTTATCTTGTTTGTTAATGACTTGGACACACTCTCACCTCATGACCCGACACGAAGTCGATACCCACGTAGTTTTACGCATATGTATCACATGTATCTGTATCAGTAGTCCAACGACGCTTGCTTTCTTGAACGCCCATCCCACGTCACTGAAGGCCTCAGAACGCCCATACAAACGCCCCTTGACGGATTCATCTAAGCATCTTGTATCAACACCTGACATTGGGGTATGGGGGGTGACGAATTATCTTGACACTGTCAAGATAACAATGACAGGTATGGGGGGTGATGAAGGGACACTTGACACTGGGAAGAGCACTTGCATCGTCGACGACGTCCGCGAGTCGGAACTAGATGCACTAACATGGCGATTTGACGGTTTTGCCATCGCGTCTCACCCAGTGCGGTGATTGTGTCAGACTGTCATCGGCAACAGCTTGCCGTCGCGTCTGCTCCAGCACGAGACGGCCACGAGACGACTACTTCCGAGTGATCAGGATCTACATCCGGCAGCGACACCAACATCGCTGACCCCCATCGAAAGTATGCAATAGAACGGAGAGTCTTCGTTTCAAGAACTTGAAGGACACCAACAGAGCCACATTACACGACCACACTGATATGTTGAGGGGACAGGTATGGTAAAAGCACCTGAGTCGCACCAGAGTCCAAACACACGATGGGTGAAGTGACCAATAATCGCAAGATAGTCCCAAAAGTAATTCAAACTCTCACCCAACCACGACAGCTCTCTGCACCGCACCTGCAGGGTTTCGCCCCGTCTGGGATGACAGCTTTACCCTTGCCTTTGCCCTTACCATCGCCCTTACGTTGGACAGTCTCGACCGCGTCCGCCGGGTTGTAGTCGAAAGTAAACTCACTCCCGGCGGGTATGTCCCTTAATGCTACAAATGCAATATATGGCATGTTCATCTATTTCCGGTATTTGACGTGAGGAACAGCGTCGAAGAAAGCGAGAGATAGGGTGGACCGACCTCCGGAATGGTATCATACACGACAAGGTATACCATCAGGTTGGGATCACAGGAGTGGCTGGGAAATATAGGATTGTTAATTGAAGATGGAGCTGCCAGGACGAACGGGGGATGCTGCGCGTACTTGACAAAACGTGTCCAGTTCCCTGTAGAATTGTACCGGCGTCGATATTGAGTGACAATAGAAACCGAGATGAAACGATGAAACGCACCGCATGTTGTGGAATCGACACTGTAAGCATCGTCCGGTGTTTCCGCGTTCGGGTCTTCCCTCCCGTCGAGATCGAAACAGTAAGCAGAGGGAACGGCCTCGGCAGTATCTCGTCGACTGTGGGGGATGAGTACGCGCTGAACAACTTAGCGAATTGAAAACAAACATGAGCAGCCTAAGTAGAAGTCGGCATGGGCAGGCGATCCACGGAACAAAAGATTCGACAAGGACGCACCCGGTGTACTTTCCCAGTACCTTTCCGCGTTCGACGTCCAACGATGATCGCACACCCCAGCCCCGATCTTCCGTTTTGAACACCTCAATGGGGACGTCGCGTGGGAGTTGCGCGATGCGGTTTGGACAGGAGAGATCACATTCGCAATTCTATCGTCGTCGAACGATGTGATCGCCGTTAGCGCTTGCGAAAAGACAGGGTCGGAAACTTGGTACCTTGTTACATTCGACGACATCAACGCCCTGCGGACAGTTGAACGCGTATAGGCCCTGAGAGAAAGTCGTGAATGGGACACTGGCATTGATACGATCGAGATCTGCCTACGTCTTGCGTGTACGCGAACGTTTTGTTTCCATTGACGTCTAGCAATTCTGATGGCCCCTGGCAACTGCAGATCGTAGCTTGCTCGCACTCTTTGCATTCGCAATGCACGAAAAGGTCATCGACGTCCGGTTGGAGTATATCTTCGGAGCTGCGGTTGTATAAGCACCACAAAGTAGGGAATACTGCGATAACTCACTAAAGGTATTCGGATTCTAGGTATCGAAAGTCGGCCGGGAGAAGCGGGACTTCCTCGTCGTCGACATCGTTGACGATAGTGATAGGAGCAGCGCCGCGTGATCGCCAGCTCATCTCAAGCTTCTTGCGCCTGTTCATGATTGTCTGAGCAACAATGCGAGAGGTCACAGCCAGGGCACACACCGAGATAGTTTGGTAGGCGACGAACGCAGAGCACGGTGGGGCAATTTGCTCATGCGGCGCGCGTCGGGGTCCTCTGTCGGCATCTGGTAACGCGAAATCGGCGTATCAATCGCTCGCTTCTTGCCTTTAGCAGATGTAGAGGCCAAAATAGAGGTAGACGCCGAGCGCAACGGTGTTCGCGAAGTAGAAACGGGAGCAGGTGTCGTCTTTTTGGTGGAGTTGGCTGAGCTCGACGAGGATACACCGCGAGGTCCACCATTGCGTGATCCTTCGACGGAGGTTGCAGTCATCGACACAGAGCTGTCGCGTGCAAAGTGCCGTCCCGACCTCGTACTTGATGAAGCTGTCGAGGCCCGTATAGCTCCCATGTCTTCTCGCTTCTCAGCAAGCAGGCGCTCCATTTTCGCGCGTAGATTGAGGGGGCGCCGCTCACGTTCTTTGAGCTTTTCGTCGTATGCCTGGACACGCAGTCTCGTGGCGGTGTTGTGAATGTCGGTGGATGTCCAAATTTCGATGTCCAATGATTCACTGGCAAGTTTTTTCCGTCGAATTGTCTGTTTCCGCCTCCAAAGACCTATGTCGATCGGGTCTAGGAGATCATCATCCCACGTAGTGTTCGTCCCGTCCTTGCGCGACCAATTCTTCCATGCAGCCTGTCAAGTAGGATAAAGCCATTGTGAAGGCTGGTTGAAGTAGTGGGCCATACCTCGTGTCTACATCATGTCAGTCAATAAGCCCGTAGGTAGAAATCCGTGCAAGGAACGTACCTCACTCTGCCTTGTCCATCAACTTCCTCGCCGATAATCTCTACCTCCCAAAGACCGTTTTCATCCGCTCCCTCTGCCTCTCCGAAGCTTTCATACTCGGTTTCTGAGGCTTCCCATATGTTTCCATGTCTTTCTTCGGTGTCTGAGCATGGATCGTCTGCATCCAAGGACCTGTGAAAGTAAATGGATAGTGAATTAAAGAGCCCATAACAGTATCGGGAACATACATTGGTATTGCGGTGTTGTAGACCAAAGAGACCTTGCAAGCAAGCTCAGAAGCATCGGCCACCCCGGCCCGGCTTTCCGAGCTCCAGAGAGGTCCACCACGCTATGTTCTGAATTCAAACTTGTTTTTTCGGCGTCCAGCTTGACAATGGGCTCCAGTTCGACAGAATCGTTTCAATACAATCTTCCAGGAACTCCCGCCGAGCCCCCATATCTGAATTCACCATTCTCGCCACCTTGTTTGGCCTCATCAAGTATATTTCTGCCATGAACACTGCCATTATCCGAACGCTCAAACTCAGCTGGCCTGTCATCGATTCAACATCGATTCATCGTCCGCAACCTGAAGCACACACACTTCAGCGTCTCTGTAACAGCCTTCCCAAGGAGTGGCGGGTCCATCTTCCTGAAGTCGATTACTTTGTTACGTAGACCGTGGAGCAGCCTCGCGTCATACTCTTGAAGCAATTTACCATACCGGAATTCGAAGATCGGTATCCGCATATGCTGGTGATGAGACAGTACGGCAAACTCTGGGAGGTGGGGAGCGTTGAGGCATTCAAGGACATGTTCGTGGACTGTGTAGAATGTGAGTTGCTTCCTCCTTTCTGTTTCCGATTCTCCTCGCCAATTTAGGGAAGTTTGAGCACTTGTCCACACTCATTACTATCGCTATCAGTATACTGTACTGAGTACTTCGACGAATTTCGACGAAGCAATTATAGAGTAGTCTAGTAAGTGCAGTAACAAGTAGCCCAGAGTAAACCCCATGATGGCATGATCTGGCATGATCCCCACCCCGGACATCGATATCAATTGTTGATTATCGATTTTACAGTTTTTTATCAGGTTTTACATCCTGCAATACATTTTGGGCCCCCCTTTCGTCCATACCCCAGAGGCAATGCAGTGCTCTGGTTCACGATTGGAGGATTGGTGGATGTAGAATAGCCGAGAGCAGATAAGATAGCAAACGGAATAATATCGCATTGAAGGAACCCATAATGGAGTTCAATGACTCGAAAAAAAATAATAATACCTATGCGACTTGGCTTCCGCCACATCCGACAGATCTCTCCTTATCACCACCGAATCTCTATTTCTTCCCGTCGTTTCTCTTGTACCCCAATGGCTGCCTCGCAGGTCAACAAAACAGCGCATGCCTTCGATAAAACCAAGTTTGAGGCACTTTTGAACCGCAGGTTCTTCTACGCGCCTGCGTTCGAGATCTACGGCGGTGAGTGGCCTTGTTAATGTACCCAGGGTTTAAAAGGAAGAGATCTGGATGCTAAAACTGTCATAAATCACTCTAGGTGTCGCTGGACTGTACGATTACGGCCCACCGGGCTCCTCGCTGCAGGCGAACATCATTGCCGAATGGCGGAAACACTTTATCATCGAGGAGCACATGCTTGAACTCGATACTACGATTATGACCCCCGCACCGGTGTTTGAGACTTCTGGCCACGTCGCCCGGTTCGCCGACTGGATGGTTAAGGACACCAAGACTGGTGACGTCCTTCGTGCTGATCACTTGGTCGGTGGTGTGCTCGAGGCCCGGCTGGCTGGCGACAAGGAGGCGAGGGGCCTGGCTGCAAGCCCTGCCGTGGCGGACGATAAGAAGAAGAAAAAGAAGGCCGGAAAAGTGACTGCCGTAAAGCTGGAGGACGATTTGGTCAAGGAGTATGAGAGTACGCTAGCTCAGGTGCGTATGGCGATTGCTTGTCATTTTTTCTCTGCTCACAAACACATCTAGCTTGATAACTATACCGGCCCAGAGTTGGGTGAACTTTGTAGGAAATACAACATCCGCAACCCGGATACGGACAACGAAGTCGGCGAGCCTCAGCAATTCAACCTGATGTTCACCAGCAGCATAGGTCCTACTGGCCAACATCCTGGGTAAGCGCATCACAACAGACCTTTGTTCTTTCTAACCCACCCCCAGCTACTTGCGCCCCGAAACCGCACAAGGCCACTTCCTCAACTTTTCGCGACTTCTGGAGTTCAACAACGGCCGCGTCCCCTTTGCCTCTGCGCAAATTGGCCGCTCCTTCCGCAACGAAATCTCCCCTCGTGCAGGTCTCCTCCGCGTGCGCGAGTTCACGATGGCCGAAATCGAGCACTACGTCGACCCGGATGACAAGTCGCACGTCCGCTTCCCCGAGGTGCGCTCGCAGATCCTCACGCTGCTCGACCGACACGTGCAGGAATCCGGCTCCAGCCAGACAACACAGATAACCGTCGGCGAGGCGGTGGACAATGGCATCATCGCGAACGAGACGCTGGGCTACTTCATCGCGCGTATCTACCAGTTCCTTGTCAAGATCGGCATTAACCCCGCGCGCCTGAGGTTCCGCCAGCATATGGGCAACGAGATGGCTCATTACGCGACGGACTGCTGGGACGCGGAGATCGAAAACGCGACTGGCTGGACGGAGTGTGTGGGCTGTGCGGACCGTGCAGCGTATGATTTGAGCGTGCACTCGGAGAGGACGGGCCATCCGCTCGTTGTGCGCCAGGCGCTGAAGGAGCCCATTGTCACGGAGAAGGAGACGGCAGAGTGGAACAAGAAGCTCTTGGGCAAGACGTTCAAGGGCGATGCTGGTGTTCTGCAGAAGTTGGTGGAGGAGCTACCTGAAACTGATCTGGTGAGGCTGAAGGAAGAGCTGTCGAAGGGGTGAGTCATAGATCTGTCCCTTATTGACGATTTCCTAACGCGCTTGATCCAGCTCGGCGGTCGTTGAATCTGCCAACGGCAGCGAGTTCAAGCTAACGCCTGAGCTTGTGACCATTGAGAGGAAGGTCTTCAAGCAGTCCAGTACGTTTGCCTTGTTTTTTTAAAAAAAATCCTACACTCTCTAACGCCGTCTTTCAGTCCGTGAATATACCCCCAACGTAATTGAGCCTTCATTCGGTCTCGGCCGTATCTTGTACACACTTTTGGAGCATAGCTTCTGGGCGCGGGAGCAGGATGTGGAGCGTGGTGTAAGCATTCCGCCAATCTTTAAATATGGTACAGAGGCTGATGGTAGATGTACAGGTCCTCTCTCTGCCTCCTGTTGTGGCACCCACCAAAGTGCTCATTGTGCCTTTGAGTGCGAGGGACGAGTTCGCTCCTATTGTGCAGGAAGTTTGTACGTATACCCTTCCCCCCTCTTCCATTTTGTATATCCGTTTACCCTATGTCTGCCAGCCGCCAAGCTGCGGCGCGCAGGTGTGTTCTCCCGTGTGGACGACTCCAATACGTCGATCGGAAAACGGTATGCCCGCAACGACGAGCTAGGCACGCCATTCGGCATTACTGTGGACTTTGCGTCTGTCCAGAACCGCACGATGACCCTTCGGTATGTCGTCGGCCCTTGGTTGTATTTCTGACGCGCTAACGAATTTAAATAGCGAGCGCGACACTACTGATCAGCGGATTGGCTCCATCGACGATGTTATTGCTGCAGTTACTGACCTTGTCAATGGTACCATTGACTGGACACAGGCGTGTGAGCGCTTGCCTGCGTACGATGGCGTGCAGGCCGTCGAGTAGACGTTCAGATGTAGACAACTGCCAATTGTATATATTTTGCCAGTCGAAAGGGTGCATGAGTCACGAAATACCGAAATCGTTGTCTGCTTTCTGTCACACGGCCACCATCGCCTCGAGGCGAGGGACAGAAGTCTCCTACCAATCTCTTGTTCTCTACCCTACTTGTTTGCTGCACTTCTGCTTTCCTTTATTTCTGCTCAAACTGGATGCCAACAGAATCAAGTTCGATCGCCCAGAGTCCCAATCAGCCCGTTCTCGAGTACAAACTCGGCTTCAGACTCGCGTTACACTTCAAAAGACCTTTCGGACCTTGGTGCGTTCAATACGGTGATCATGGAATGGACCTATCTGTAACCACCGCTTCGGATCCCTGCATACGGTTCAACGAAAAGTGTTTTTTGGGTTGGTTGTCGTCGCTCTCTTTCCTATGTATCCTGTGCAGTGCTGATCACATCCTGTTTTAAATTCTAGGACGGCGTTGAGGTGCGGGTGGCGAGTTGGATTGTACGCATGGGAGGACGGTCTCAGTCAGTCATCTTTATCACATTCTTCCGCTGTTATTCTTTCACGTTCCAGGCCGCGCGTGGCGGAGAGAATTCGGCGAGTGGGCACGGACTGGGAGGTTCCAGATCATCGGCATGGTGCTCAGCAGTTCGGAGCGATCCTGGTCCAAGGGGGCCTGTAATTCTCTTGCTCTGGGTGGTTATCGATCCGATGACGGAATTTTCTTGTTTATTCGTCGAGACGAGGTCTCCGAACCTAACTCAGATGGTATCGTGGGTATGGGCACCGCGTTGTTTGAGTTCTGATGCACGTTCTTCATAAACCTGGCTTTGGAAGAACACTCACTGGCAGGGAGCTTGCTACAGGTCTGCACCAGAATGCGAAGTACTCTGGGACGACTGTGTCTTATTTCATGAAAGACGGTTCACATTCGCTCACCTGTGTGGACTTCACTGACCTTGTTCGCTATAGGTGACAATTCTAGGCAGACTGGCATCAACGGGAACGTTCGCATCGATATGTCATGGCCTTCTCACCGCATCGGCCATGGATGGGGTATGCCTCCGCTGGCATCATGCGTCGCCTTTGACGATGCATTATTTAAGGTGATGAACGCTCTTGTCAAGTTTTTCTTGAACAATCATGGGTATGGCTGGCCCTGGACTACATGTAACTCTCCTGGAATGCCTATTCCATCTCATTTTTGCTCCTGTAGATGAATCCACACGATCTCGAATTCTCCTTTCGGTGAAGAAGGTAGATGCCCGGCGCGGGAGTCATTGCTGCGCATACCTGTGCACAAGCTCGTCAACAGCAATCTCAGAGCTCCGAGTCTCGTCGATGGAAATGAGGATCCTCCTGAGAGGAGTCCAGCTCAACGGAAATTTTGGAGCCCCTCTTTCGGCCGGCGAGCACGCCGGAGCTGTTAATGCCACATTCGATGATACCAAAACCTTGAATGACTCTCAGGAAGGTAAATATAGTACTGCCCTGCTTTTGAGGCCAATCAGGAGTTTGCGACTCGCGACTGGTGGCAAGCGGTGTAAAAGGACGAGGCTATCCCTTGAACAGTCCCGCTTTGTCGAAGTAAGTTCCCGCAAGAGCGTGGTGAACGTCATACAAAATCTCCGGTGTCTAGAGTGTACGTTGAGATGTCCCTCAATGCGTTGACATGTGTACCTGGAGTGGACTATCCTTTACGCTGTATACGGCCATTCTTTAGATCTAGACGGCATTCAGCATGCTAGCACCATGTGTGCTCGTTACGTTCTGCCTGTTCTGCCTCAGTTGCCCGTGAGGCCCCGTATCATCCCCGTGCCTCGTGGGGTGACTTCCGCTCGTCTACTAGCTCTTCCTTGTCGACAATAATGCAAGACTGACCCCAGAAGAAGTGTTGCCGTGTGACTGTGTGGTATTAGCAATTCAGGATACGCTATTGCGAATGTATACGTGTAGCCTGCGCCTTTCTATTCAATGATCTATGGCACGCTGGGTAGCCCAGGCCTCATCGAGCACAACACCGTTGGGTCTTGGCACGTAGTTAACTTCGAACTCCCGCGTCCAGCCAACTCCACGGCGTCTGGCCAGAAAGCTTCAAGTTCTCGTGCACCCATCCGCTATCAGCCGGATGTGCGCTAAACACGACAACAGCCTTGCGTTTCGCAAAGGTCACAGAGGTCGCCTGACTCGCGCTGGCGCGCTCCATGAACCTTGAGCATCGTCGGCACCAGTCTGAGTAAGTACGTGGGAGATGGTGGTGAAGGCAAGCGAGCGTCCCGTGACGAGTACCAGCGAGTACCTGACAACGGGCCATTCAGGTAGTCGTAGGCAGGAGTGTCTCCCAGCGGCGAGCCTAGAGGAATTTTTGAATCGAAGAGCGCGGAACGTTATGGTCATGTTCAAAACACACAGTACCGGCGTAAAAACTATATCCAGAAGTTGATGGACCGTTGCTTGAGGCAGATGGATCTATCGTGCTCCGCAATGCCCATGCCCAGCGTGCCAGAGAGTATCTCACGTCCGGTGACCGGAAAGTGGGTCGCACGTCCCCCATGCATTGACGAAAACTCGCTCGAAGTCCTAAGATACTTTGAGTAGGTGGTGCCATCGCCTGCGATAACAGAGAAACGCTCACCTAAATCATGCGCGGCATCTCTGTCTTTGGTGTCATCGCTGCTCATTGGTGGGTTCTCAGGGGTCCATGTAGGGATTGGTTGATAAAGCTAAACACTGGGGTGTTCTTGGATTGGAGAAGTCGATGCTTCCGTCGATTGGCTTGTAAGTAATACAAGGCTAGAAATGAAACCGATTGCGATCTTGAGAATCGCACTCACCACACACAGGCAGGAGCCTACGTTCCATAGGCCCATCGTCACTCGTGGTGGCGCCTGGAAGTGTGTCAGGGAAGCAGTCGAGTGATGCCAGGTTTGTGCATGCATTAAAGTATGCACACGACCCGTCGATGCCTCGAGAACCTGGCAGGGTGAATATCCAGTGGAACTCCAACTTGGATTCGGCCGCACGAGTCAAAATGGTGTAACACTGCTGACATGATTCGTTCAGCGTCTCCCGATTGGCGGAAACGGAAATTGTACTTGACTCGCATTTATGAGGCCCGCATGAGCTTTTTTGGCAAAGGGACGTCCGATGCGGGAGCTGTCGGCCACTTCTAGTCCCACGTCGAGAGTGCGGAAGTCTGCAGGCATAAATAAAACCTCCGAGTAGATAGAGTTGGAATATCCCAGAGGTAGATGTCACTACACAGACGGCCAAGTAACTCAGTTTTCGATAGTCTTTTCCCAAGAACGTGAGCAGGAAAAGAAAGCAACGCCTCGCTGAAGGTTTGAACCGCAGAATGTAATCCCAAGGCCAGTCGCAGAAGATGAAGGTTCCATATGCGTGGTTTCTGAACGCATGTAGGGATGCCATTCCCTGGACGCACTCATTATACAAGCACCCCAGAATTTGACCTTGTGAGCTGATACAGTATTACCTCGAGGCAGTTATGAAAGCCCTATTTTTCCCCGGAAGGAGGCGCAGGGCAAAAATCATGGATCGAGCTAAATCGGGGTGGCATGATGAGAAACAGCAGATGTGCCAGGCCTTTGCGTAGCGTTGGACAATGGATTGTGAAAGCATCTTGCTACGGTCGCACATGGGATGGTGAATTGATGATGTAGCCAAGTTGCCGTATCGTATGTATGAGTCCCAAGTATAAACTTTGATCAAGATGCAAACCTGTCACGCGTGGACACGGCGAAGTCTATAAAGGTTTGCCCTTTCAACCGCCACAAGTTGTTTCCTCACCCCGGTTATCCCGTTGACCGTTGACTATCTGGCCTGTCACTCTTTCTGGCCTTTGCATACCTGCCACACACTCTAGGTCTCCGGTATCATCCACTTTCTACCATGTCTACCCGCGACGCGTCGAGCAAGCCCAGTCTTGTGGCCTTTCCCAGCGTATCCTCGTCATTGCACTCCTTACCGCAAGCCACAAGCATCCAAAATGTCCAGCTACATCCGAACATGTACGCACAACGAGCTGCAGAGAGCGAGGCTCTGGTGAGTTCAAGGGTTATTCTTATTCTGCCTCCGGTATATTGATCCACGTTTGCGCCCATAGCTTCAGAAAGCTCTTTCAAAAACGGCATCGTCATTCTCGACGAACCCTCCGCCGTCACCTTACAACTACCCTGTGCGTCGCTTTGCATTTTGCTCTATCTCGGCCCCACCAACTTACCCACCATTCCAGCCCCTCGCCCAATCCAGCAGCAGTTCTTCGCCGTTGATGATGCGAACAGTGAGTTCCGTTTCATTGACTATCCGATACTCGTCTGACATTAGAAACAGAAAAAATCATGAATGCTTGGCGCTTCCCTGCTTTCCTATTATCTTTTCCTGTTATCTTTTCCATGACTTTGGAGATGCTGGCTGCCAGTATCAGTTTGCATCCATCAACCATCATTGCTTTGTTCGCTTTCATTTCCTGCATGCATCTCATCCACACATAGACGGTTTCAGCGCACTTTTCTCTCTAGTTTTCTACGCACACTATGGTCGTCGGTCAGGACCCTACATAATAGGTATATTAATATTACTCATAGAAGACATGTCTACATATTCTTTCTCCAGTGCACACTCGAGCTTGTCCTGGCGACCTTTCCCGAGTGCGTGGTTTTGATATTGCAACCGTTCCGTCAATGATACGCAGATTTCTCTTCGTTGACCAGTTCCAAGTTGATTTTTGTTCCCACTGATTGCACCCGGCAAAGAACTGAAGCCGACGTCACTGCATCCGAGTTTTTTTTTGGGTTGCTCAACTTGCTCGCTCCAGTACCCTCTCCGACCAACATCACCCGTTCATATCGGCTCGGAGTAGTCTACGCCGGGACCCACAACCAGGTGCGAAGTTTCATGCGGATGATGGCAACCCGCAACATTTGAACAAAAACTGGTGATCGCCAATTATAACCCGTTGACTTTCGAATGGTCGTCACCGTACGGTGACCGTAGTAAGCGCGACCTGCCGCACGAGGGGGACCAGGTTCTCTGTCTGGGTTGCGCATGCACACTCAATCGAGCGAAAATACTTCCGCCGCCGGCCTGATATGGGGTCAAGATTTCTATTCAAACGACGGGTCACCCTTTCCCTTTCCACGTGCGGTGCCTCCGCAGCCTCGGCTCTAACGACTGGCATTGGCTCCTCCGTACTCTGAAGTCAATCTCACGCGGATGAATAATTTCAAGGTTATTCGCCGGACTGAGATCTAAAAGGAGCTGGGTGACGACACGCGCATCCCCGCCCGAATTGCCTCATCCTGCACGTCGACCCGTATGGCCCCATGCGCATCGCCGCACTACTACTAGGAGTTTCATGCGGGCCGCTGCTTTGATGGGTACGACCGCTGAATTGGCACTCGTCCTCGACAGTGTGACTCGCCTCAGCAATATCGTGGATAATCTGACCTGGATCCAAAGTGTGCGCCCACCTCCCACGTCATCTGAAATTGGCATGATGCTCATGATCATAACTTAGTATATTCCGTGGGCCGTCAACAACCAGTGCTCAAGTCCACGCCGTCTCAGTGGGTGTGGCAAGTTGATTGTTCAAACGCTCACCCCATATGTATACCGTCATCATACCTTGCGACCGTCGACGCAACTTGAACAGAACTCGTCACTAGGAACACTTCAGGAGCACGTGGCTTAAACGTGACTTCCTACCGATCAGGGGCGGGTCAATTATCTCGTGGTTACCATTGAACTCAATGCCAATGGCTCTTTTGCCCACTTTTGCTTCACTCAACCAACATCCAGCCAAGCAGTATGGACGAAAGCCGCGAATTTTCGGTCAATCGACAGCTTGAACCGCCTCCAGACCTTGCGCGTATTTCAGAACTGCACATGGACAAAGCGGCTCTTGCCCGGTACCTTGTCCAGAAGTTTGGCAGCAAATACATCGGTATATTGAGGCAATATGGAGCAGCTGAGTTTATCCATGATGACAATGCAAGTTCATCTTACCTCCCAGCCATTCAAACCACCGTTGAAATATGTATAGGGCAAAATCGTGGACGTCATTCCACCAGAAGAGTATCTCAAGGAGACCGACGATGTCGCCACTTACCTTTTGAGAACAGGCTCCAGTGGTAAGGCCAATTCCGAGTCTTGTCTTAGGCTCGTTAAACTGCTGGACAGTTCAACACAGAGGAAGGATCACCGCGAATGGACTGGCAAAGATCGCTCGTGCGCATAGTTCTTTTTGCGCTTCCGTCGTTGCAAGACTTCGCAACGATCCACTTTACCTGCGTCAACAAGTCGAATTTCTTGCTGCTACCCGCCCCGAGCTCACCGCCGACCATAACGGCAACGCTCCCAGCTTAGCAGCCATACTTTCGAACCCACGCTTCCTTGGTCAACAAATACGCTACTTGATCCGTAATTCTCTTGTGAATCTCGGTTACTGGTCGATAATCACCAAGTCTCTCGAGGATATCGCGATACTTGACGAGAAAAAGGGCAGACTTGGGGCCGTAAAAGAGCGCCAGAAGCTGATCAATAACGTTGCGGGCATGGTACAACGAGAAATTGAGGTCGAACTGAACCGCGTGAGGGTCGGAACGGTTGTAGATAAGGATATGGGAAGATGCTGGACAAGGGTCCAGGTGTATACAACTTCCTACTCAAATTCATCTTCAGCTAATGCTGAAGCCGTATCTACACAGGATCACGCAGATTGGGCAGGGGTTCGAGTAATGGTCAATGAGGCCCCGGTACAAGCATTTGCTTCTGCGAAAAATTTGAAAGGTGCATGTGTGCGATACGTGTTTTCGTTTCCAGGACGCGAGCTATATGAACCCGGCCTACGAAGTGAGCTGGCAAGCGCGTTTGCGACCTCCTCCGAAAAGGAACTCTCGGAACTTAGCGAGTTCATGGTTAATTCTCTCAGCCGTTTCAAGGCGTTTGATGTGAGTAATCATACATATTCAGCTGGATGGTATTGAGTTGGTCAACCAGGATTTTTTGCAATTATTGGACCACACTGCTGAGGGGCTACTACCCCGGCAAGACCCCAACCCGTCATACACAGCAACCACTAAGCAAGCTCAGGATATCTTAGCAGGCACGAGCATCGAAAAGCATGTCAAGGGCATTGAATCTCTACAGAAACCGCACGTCGTCGAGAAGATTTGGAAGGAGATCAACGCAGCATCCCATAGGGCATGCAAGAAAGACCTCGAACAAGTGCGTGCCATTGTTATCAACAGTCTTTCACGTTCTCTTATCTAGGATTCGCGACACTGCCCAGCTGGTCGGATACACCCCTAGGCCTCCTCAATGGCATATTCCAGTCCCGGCCCCAGCCCCAACCCCTCGCGCACAGCCAGAACTCAAACCCACAACGCAACTCCATGCAGAGCAAAGGCCCGCGGACATCAAGCCGTACTATCAACCTGGGATTCCGTCTTCCATTGAGCCATCACCTGCGCGTGCCAGCGAAAAAGTCAAGACCAGGCCAGCACAGAGTGTCGATAGCGCAGCAGCGAACGTAACTGCAGAGCCCCAGCAGGAGGAGGAAGTTGCAGTACAAAACCCAACTTCGCCGGTGTTCTACGTCAATAAACGTGTATACGAGGTTTTCGAGATGCTCTTCTCGGGCGGAAAGATCAAGGGGCTGATAAAGCATGACGACTTTTTTGGGGTCAGTTTCCGCTATCTGCCTCCCGTCTACCTTTCCTAACAGTTGCACTCCACAGGCGATGTTAGCATTGGGCTTCAGGTGGGATACGAAGCACGGTTCGAACGTCACCTTGGTCGCGCCTTCAAAACGTTAGTACACCGATACTTGTTCATTTTCCCTCTCTGACGCTTCCTGATGGCCAGATGACCCTCCATTCATATACGACCAGTAGGTTCACTGACTGGCAGAGAAGCTTCACAAGCGTTCATTGACGGTGGCCACTCTAGACCACACGGGGGCCCGAGAGAACTCTATCCAGCGCTCCGCCATGCTCTAGCTAAACGGCTGTGGGAAACCTATGGGTGGACGCTAGAGTGGTTCGCGCTCAAGTCAGAAGCCCCGCAGTAGGCCTAGGATTGAAAGTCTTCGGTGAGTTCATGAGAGCACGCTGGAGACAAGGAACCTGGCGCCAGAAAACGGTCACTATATACAGCCACTATCTTATCTGAACTACGAAACTACGTGAATAACTTTGTACTTATAAATCGTGCTGTGCGCTGGCTGCACGCCTACAACCCTTTTGTCTGGTCTATAACTTTAAGAGGATCTAACGGCAGCATGTGTGCGGTCTTATACCTCAGCAAAGAATTAATTATTTCCTCCACGGACTGTGGAATATTCCGGGCTCTGGTGTTGCCATTGTCTTGGGGAGACCCGCTTTGCGTCACTGATTTGGCACTATGCTAAGCACTGTATCGGTCTCATCGTTTCCGCCCCCGAGGAGTATGTTCGCATGCCATCAAGCCATGTCTATACGTTCTTTTTTTGCTGCGTCGTATACGTCCTGTTAGATTTCGCCATTACTTACAAGTATTGCCTGCCTTGACGACAGGTAATTTCTGAGCATGCAGCATCGGTAGTTCGTTCACCATATCGTGACCGCCATGACTTCATCTTTAAGTGGGGGATGGTCGGCTGACTCCCGACGGTCCACAGGAGAGTGAGTACGGCTTGGTGCTGTAGTTCTGTCGCCCTAGTCACTACAGAGAATCGCCGCTTGGAGATAGATAATAATAACAAGAAGGACCAGGGAAATTCATGAATGAGAGAGACGTCACTGAATTCGCGACATCCGACCTCGGAGGACGAATCTAGGCGGTTCTGCTGAGCCCGAGCGTCGTGTGGGCCGAGGGGGCAGCCAAACGAGTGGGGTAAGTGATTGGCCCGCTTGTTGTAAGTTACTCGTTACGATGGCTTTGCGCTGGGTAAAATGCCTAATGTCTCTTTTATCAATTGTCATTCATTGAGATTTCGAACCTACCTGAGCCAATCGTGCTAGTCTGGCGCGATTGGGGCGGTTATTATTTGAAGCCACGATACACGCAAGGTGAGTGAATCGCAACCCCGCACAATTGTTGATTGACGGGGCATAGTTTGCTGCTTGATCGAATCCGCGAGCTCGAAGGACATATCGGAGTTGATTCTTGAGCCGTCAATGGAGGCCAGCAGGCGATTAATCTTGGAGCCGGCACCAGAAGCCACGAGGTTCAATGGATGGCAAGATAGGACTCAAAAGACAATTGCTAGATTCATAGTAGGGGATACGCGGACACGGCTCCTGGCATTGAAGCTGTCGTCGATTTGTTGCTGCCTTCAAGCCTACGGTAAGAGATCAAGTACATACATCCAATAATTCAAGGAAACGGCCCTGATGTACATGCTAACAGTTCTCAGTCTTCGGGCCTGCAGAAACTGAACTTCTCGGGAAAAAAAAGTCGGTGATACTCCGTAGAGCCTCTGTAGAGCCGGCGCTGGACCACGAATTGAATGGGAGCAGATTCCGGGACGCGATTTTGAAACGGTTGTGCGATAATCAATAATCGGCTCATGAATAAGCAACCACAGCATATACGATGACACTGACAGGCGGACGTCGGCTCGTGGTTGCCAGCACGGTAAGCTAAAGTAAAGTACGGAGAAACGACGTCGAGAATGTGGCACCCAGATCGACGCTTGCAGCGATACGGTGCTTGGCCCAGCCAAAGGAGTTTCACTCCACTAGTTCCAGAAAAATGCGGGCCGTGTAGAATATTCCTCCTATTGACTGGCTGGCGCCCCAAGAAGGCAACGAGCGTGCGGGTACTGTGGAATGTTCCATATCATCCACCGCCTGACAAGTTTAAGTACTAGCTCGGATTTTTCCTGTCGCATCACTGGCAGATGCGCAGTCGTACTGAGCAACTGTGGCAGACAGTGACACCGTGTGCCGACTGTCGGACTGTGTGCCACCAGGTGCCACCGCGGCCACAATTCCAGCTGCGACCCAGGTAGGTAGTGGTAGCCCCAGCACGCAACCAGTATATATGATATTCCGGCCAGCAGTTGTCAGGGAATGTCTGTGGATGAGGCAATGGGCATGGATGGCGAGACGGCCCAAATAGGCAAGGGGAATTTATAAAAAAAAAATGCCAAGCGCGTGTCATCTGCCGTGACCACCAAATCTTTCATCGTCTCCCTCATGAGCTTGTATTCCAACTTGTAGTTCCTTTGTTTCTCTCCTTGTTGTATCTGTGTATGCAAATTGTTCTCTATCGTTCAAGCCAGCCTCGACCACTTGCACCACCATGTCCTCCCAGCCAGCTCTCGCTGTACGTCAGAATTTACCCCATAGTCTCGATCCTGTTACTAACGAAGAGCGATTCTCTAGCAAGCTGATGCGGCGTCGAGCTTACTTTCCTTATCTATCGCAGCAGAGAGCGCTGCACCGATACCAGTTGTGGACCACCAGCAGTTCGGTGGTAGTGGAACGCCTGGTGTGGTCACCGGGAGCCTTCCAGCAGCAAGTTCAAGCCTGAGCAGCGGGACAAAGGGCCATCGGCGTCTGGCTTCCACTGGCAAAGCCAGGAGGAGGTTGAGCGATGCCCGAGATGCAGCGAATCGTCCGTCGTACGTGTCACCCTTTTCTTGTCTTGTCTTCGGTTTCCAAGTTTCTCCTGATGGCAACATTCCGCAAACTTCTCCGAACCCCAATACAATTTTTTAAAATATTCAACAACGATCCTAACCGTTTTTTGTTCGCTTATCTAGGCCAGCGCTATTGCAATCATCGGCCGCAGCCCTGTCCCTGGCGTCGTTATCTCTGTCAACGTCCCCGCCCGTAGGATCCATTCGCCAGGTCTCAGGATCTTTCTCAATGGCATCTGCCGCTCTGAGCGGTGTACCCGGGGATAGCGGCCATTCCTCATCCTTGCCATTAAGCGACGGGCACAACTTCCTCCCTCCCGCTCAACCCACTGACCCAAGCCCCAGTCCGACCCCTGTCGGCAACAGCAAGGGTGGCAGGAAACGCGGCGTCGATCATAAATGCGAGAGCTGTTCGAAGGTCAGTTCTCCTCATCCGCCGTTGGGAGTCCGAATTCGAACCGAGCACCTTCTAGATCTACCGTCATCCATCGTGCTTGATTAAGCATCGCTGGGAGCACACCCCGCACTGGCGCGAAGCTTCCAAGTTTGTCCTTAGCAAACACCAGCAGGTTCAGCTGCTCGAAGTAGGCGTTTTTCTTTTTTTAACAAAAATATATCTGCCCCTCTAACGATGTCTGAAATCACAGGCCGCTGCCATTCTGTCGCATTTGTCACCATCTGCACAATCACTTCCGGAAGACCGTTCTCTGTGGCCTTCGTTCCTCTCTGGCGGCTCTCTACCGAAGGCAGAGGCCGTCAGTCCCCCCGGTGGAGCTCACCACATATCTAGCTCCGTCCCAGCTCCTGGGAATTTCCATCGCGCAACCTCCAGCGGGCCCCGCCTGCACGATTATTCCATCCCTGCGTCTACCACAGGGTCGGGTGGAATCACACAGCTTCGCCCAGGCCTCATTGGCGTTCCCACTGGCCCAGGATCAGGATCGGTGGACCCCACGCCCTCCAAGCCCGTCCCTGTCCCCACCACTACCGCATATTACTCATCGGACTCATTCCAAGGGTATCGTAGCGGCACTGTAGACTCCTGGACGTCTTCGCCATTCGAGAACGGGTACACGCCATCGTCGTTTGTGTCAAATGGGCATTCAGTGGGGTCGGTTCCGTTCACGGCACACTCCCACGGAGACGAGCTCAGCGTCAGCACGGGGTGGTCTCTCCCCCGCTCGTCTCTCCGTTCGGTGTCCGCTTCGTCTCAATCGCGGTCCCGTTCTGCTTCCGGAAGCCGCAGCGACGAAGAGAGCCTTGACGTGGACGTCGAGGGCGACCTGGAGTATACTACCTCGCGCTACGCTGGCCGTTACGGTCACAAGGACCGCCGTGGGCGTGCGTGGAAGATAGAGGACGACGAGATGAGTATAGGGTTCAGTGTGCGCGAGGAGGACGAAGGCGATTTGGACGAGATCGCTGCCCCTGTGGGCCTTCATAAGGACAAAGAGCCTGAATGGGATGGGCTGGAGATGGAGATGGATATGGATTAATCAAACCGCCATGCCGTCAAGATTGTGAAACTTGACCCTGCTGCCGACGAAACATCCAAAGGAATATTCCGATTTTCTCTCTCTCACTCGCGTTGCATTGCTCAAATCTTTTCCCCCCTTTTTCTGTCCCTCTCCTTATGATGGTTCGTTATATTTTCTCACCATGCCCTTCGCTTCAACGTCCCCGTCACCCCTACACTTCTGGCCGTTCATTTTCATTTTTTGTACCATCCACCAAGGCTGTCGTCTCATCAGATACCTCCAGTCACGTACCTTTCAAGCTTTACCTTTACCTCACTCACCCTTTCAAGTTTCAAATCTTCTACCCGGGTCTTCGGCGCCCGTTATGCCCCCACACGAGCCACTCATCATTTATTCCCTGTCCCGTCCGTCTCTGATAACACAATTCGGCTTCAGAACCACACCACACACTTGCCGCATTCGCCTTTCCCTTCCCTCTGACGATAACACGGACTTGTGAATGTCAATCCAACAAATGTATGTATGTATTACTATTCAATCACTATCACAAATACAATGATGGTGGGTATGAGAGTGCCGTGTGTGTATACAGTAAATGGTACAGATAGGAATAATGGTATCGGTATCGGTATCCGAAAGCATGGCAATTAGCTGATCGATCGATGTCGAGGGCAAGCGCGCAATTATGTACAGAGGTAATACGGATACGGGCATGAGGGCGTGGATGGCGGGTGCCTGTCGACAGAGGAGTAAACATTGAGTCGAAACCGTAATGAGGCATGGCCAGATGCGAGGCTTGGATAGTATGGGTATAGGAATGGATGGGTATTATGTGAGAAGGATCGCATGAGCAACACTGGCGAGACGCTGGTACAATGCTGTAACTAGCATGCCCGCAAAGAAGGCAATCACAATCCGGAAGTCGAGGGGAACCGCGAGGATTTTGGACTTGAGGCCAGGGCCTTTTTCCAAAGAACTCTTCTTGGCGACAGGCTTGAACCGGAATATCTCATTCGATACATGCGCGGATGCGAGACCGGGAAGGCCGTCCAAGCTGGTGGTGTTCCGCTCCTCCCACCATTTCTTCATGCCGGTTTGCACGCGCGGGGTGGTGGCGGAGGAGTAGCCCACGGTCGTTTCGCTGTCGCGATCGGTGCCCTCCTTCCTTGCGGCCCATTCGAGAAGCTGGGTGCGATGTGCTTTGAACTCGTAGAATGGAACGGAGTAGCCGCAGGTCTGTCGGGTGTGGAAGAGTATGTCAGGCTGCGTACGTGTGCGGGGTAGGGAAGGAAGGGGGATACGCACAGTGGCTACTTTAAATACGTCGAGGCAAATGGCGGCGCGGGATCCCGGGTGCCTTGTTCCTTCAGGAAGAAGAGCATTATATTCCGGTGTGCCAAATTCGTGAACAGACCCTAGTGATGTGATAACTCATGGGTAAAAAATCAGAGCACGTTGAGTGGCGCGACTGACCTTTGCCATATAGACGTACAATTCGGGGAGGGCCCTCGAATGCGTTAAGAAGAATAGTGACGCGTCCGTTCTCGCGGATGTGTGCAATGGTCTCGACGCCTAGAGTAATGGATCCACATTAGTTGGTGTTTGGTAACCCGGGGTAATGACCCGGTGTTGCATCCGAAAACTCTTACCAGAACCGGACAGGTCTTCGTACCAGACCTTGCGAGGTCCTGCAACGTGAAAGGTGCCTTCAACGCCTTTTGGTGAAATGTTTACCAGGCCGTCTGCGGTGAGAGGTGCTGACGCCACCCAGAAGGTTTGTTGTTTCTCGATCCAGAGTATCAGCCAGTCTGGGATCTCGCCAAACATCTGCATAGTGGAGGCTCGTCAGGGGAGACCGGTGAGGAGTGTATGGCAAGGAGGGGAGCAAAATCTGAGTGTCCAATGTCACTAGACCAGGTCCTTACATAGGCCGTCATCTGCTACATTTCTCCATCGGACCACAGCATGCACGATCGTGTCGGAGATGACGGGATGTGACTAGCCATAATCCGGCGGCTTGGTTCGCTTGGTCCTTGGAGTGTGTCCAGGGTCTGCGGCCCACGGATATGAAGATCGACCAAAAATGTACGGATTGCGCAAGAAGGCTCGATTGGTCCCACAAGCGCACACACCGGCTTCAAGTGAGCCATAGCGAACTGAGAATGGGCGCATGCATCATCATGCATGTGTAGACGAGATGCAAGGCTGTAAGCAGAACTTCCGAGGCGTATGATGCAAACACTGACATTATTTCCGGCGCTCGGCAGATGGTCCTTGGACAAAGCAACATTTGCGCGGGCATGCGCCAACCACTTGACTTGACCGGGACAACTGAATGATCCCAATCCGATTCCCAAATGGAGGAGAAGTGGCGATAAGTCGTTGATGAAGGATGTCTTCTCTGCCTTTCTGTGCACTACTATGCATATGCATATGGTTAGGGCGAACTTTGGTATAAACCGTTCAGAGGAGCCGCAAATTCTGACTCCAAGCCGGCGGTAACCTTGTCCATTGGTGCCTTAACAAAAGGACTGCCGCGCGCGGCGCGATTTATAACAAAACTCTAAAGGGGAGAACGATCAGTGATGCGATCAGCTGGGCCGGCAAATTCTTCAGTAAGCAACTCACATGCTCTGCCTACTCTCCACTACCAACACCAGAGCTACCGTGACATTCAACGGCCCATCCTCAACCTCCGTTTGATCTTGGATGTCCATAGAAAAATTGTTGGTCAAAATTGACGACCTCCGTGCACCTTGTTCACCTTTCGGTCCTTAGATTTCCATGGCCTTAAAACCCATCAGGCTGGTGTTGAGCTGTAAGTCCTCGGCTTCGTTCTATCGTTTAAAGCCGCTGCTGGATCACTGCTGGATACTGCTGGGTTCTCTCGCATTGTGCTCTTGGAACCATATCTTCGTCATCCCTATATGCGATCCAAATCGTGCCCTTAAATAGCCACTTAGAGCAAACTCAAGCTTTACTGTGAGACTTCAAGCTTGCTCAATGGATTTACAAAGGCTGGACGCGGCGCTTCCTGGACTCTGGCGCCCGCGGCGTACATGCCAGGTTTCAGTCCCTTTCACTGATCAGTGGATGGTCAGGGCCCGCCGAACCAGGGTCGAATGATTCTACACAGTTCGTGTCAGAAAGGCCTCGTTTGTGATTCCATTCGGCGCGTTTACTGTCTTTTCCACCCGCGGCGACACAGGAGAAAAAACCAGAGAGAACACGGAGGACCGGATCACAAGCGCATTCGAGCCTCAGCCATCTAGGTCACTTGTCTAAAAACTTGGAGTCAAACTTGGATCTTGGTATAGTGTGAAACTTTCACTCGGCACGTTTGGCTTGTTTTTCGTTACTCGCGCCGCGTGAACCTACCCCGGAAGAAGGTGCCCGGTTCATTCTTAGGGTTGATCTGATACGGATATATTTATTATCCATCTGCTCCGACTCATCTCAACAATAACTGGGAGTGCTTTCTCTCACGAGACGGGGATCCAAAGGAACACGTTGCTCCGCTGATTGAACTTACAACGGGTGCTAGGGACATAACCCCATCTTGGGTCTTCTCGCAAATCCCTAGGACCCGCAATTTGTTATTCCTTCTTCTCGGCCGTCTCTCACCCTGAATGTCAGTGTTCTTGACGTCGCAGCCAGGATCCAGCGAACGACTCTTCCGTATCTCCAACTCAAACGCCACCTCGTTTCAAAATTCACATCAGCTGCATTTTATGGGTCCATCTCACGTCTACAAGGCCAACCATTTGAATGCCGACACATCAGTTCCCAGAGAGGGGTCAACAGCCACATAAACTAATCCTGGTTCAAAATGACGACCCGTAAACCGCTGGGGAACTAGTTCGGCTGACATTTCTGGTAGAATCGACTTGTGTTGAGGTCATGGCGTGCCACGGAAAGCCCATCCATCACTTCTTAAGTACTAGCCCTAACTAGACATTGGCGTGTCATGTGTACGAGCATCCTTCAACTGTGCGTCCGCGAGTTGAATTGTCGAGTACATAGCTTTAAATCGTCTGTTGGTAAAAACATTGCCGGCGGCCCCACACCTCCCCACACTTATTTACGCATGCGCTCGGCAGTCGCTTACTTATCCTCAGGCTTTATGCTTTGGCTTATCTCACAGACGCTCGCGTCATGCGTGGAAGCTCCGTGGAAGCTCCAGACGTGTTTCGCCGGCGTTAACATGGCGCCAAGCTTGGTGATTGGGACTGAAAAAATAAAATCGTTGGTCCTTACTTAGGTCCACTCAATCGATGCCTCCACGAATCAATGAAATACTGCCTGCTGCCTGGAGGCCTCAGAGTCATAAGCCCGCGCTGGACATTGCTTGATCACAGAGATAAAAGCGATCTGATGAATGCACATAAATACCCACAGACTGAATCAAAGGAAGCCTTTCCAAAGTTTTCATCATTGACTGCCAAATTTTCAGAAATGCATAGACCGCCGACACTCATGACCCCCACCCATGTCGGATGCTTCCATTCCTCTACTCACACGGTCTGACGAGATGCCAGCTAGGTAATCCTTTAGTATTCTACCAGCAGCAATTGGACTTGCGACAAGGTATAAGGTCGAGAGGCAAATTAAAGGGCCTTCTTCAAAGGGCCTTCTTTCTTCTGATAACCGTCCGGGCATCGGCGAATGTCTCAATCGCTCCCAGTGTATTGGGAGTGATGGCGTCGAGCTAAACGAAGGTGCCTCTGAGTGCGACGATGGCCATTCTGCATATTCGACAGCGAGGGCAACGAAATCAGCAGCTCATTGGTATTTGGTTCACGAACAGGATGCCTTGCTGGGGGGGGGGGGGGTTCTCCGAAGACGACGAGATGTCTGCCCAGAGCGTCTCCCAGGGGCAGCTTCTCCTAAGGCCCCTCGCAGACCGGCAGGTATCAGTAAATTTCCACATCATCCTTCGTCTTCGAGGATCGTGATATTATGAAGCAATACTCCGACCGCCCGGAGGTTTCATCTCCGAAGGACTCATTGCAAACTGTCGACCGACTAGGAGAACCAATCCAAGCCACCCGCAGAACACGACGAGGACGACGTTTCAAGGATCCGCCGGCCAAAGTCGATCCTCTCAAAAGCGGTGTGCCGTGTGTTGCTGGACAATTTAAAGCCTGTTGTGAGAGGTTCTGCGAGTAAGTACAACACAGCCCCTCATTATGGCGTCCATCTCATTACATTAATGTATCACCTCTTCAAGGCCGCCATGTCTCCGGTAGTAGATACCCCCGGAAGAAAACACGCGTCGAGCTCGAGAAGCACTCCCTACGGACGAGGTAGTAAGAATTCCGTGCTACAGGCTCCTGTGCTACTACCTCCTTAACCTTAACTTCACTAATACTTACCACGCAGGATGTCTAGCTCGTCGCTATGGAGGGGTGGCGCTATGCGTCGACGTTAAATACGGAGTCGGCGCCTTCCAGCTTCGTTGATCTTGCTTGTCATCGCTTCTTACATTTTTTTTTTTCGATTTATTTCTGCGATTCCATCTTTCCTACGAGGTTATCGAGCACATAGATCTTAGGGGGGGCCCCAAGGGTCTTCGGATGAAAGTTGGATTTTTGGCTCCTTGGTAAGTATCCTGGATGCATATCAGGATCACTTCGCCCATTATTGGCATACTATACAGCTTCTCGCTATCTAATGTCTTCAGATTGACTAATTTGCACTCGTCTCATTTGTAACTGTGCGATACATTCATCGCTCTGTTTACGAGTACGGAGTGGGTGGCGCATTTTGCGCGGTCGATCAATTATAAACAACAAGTTTCTTGGATACTTCCACTTGATGGAGTCAGTGGTCCCGTGGTCAATCGCTGACGTGTCCCAATTCATCAAAGCTATTCGGGAGGCTTCGAGGGGTTTCTTGGAGCAGCCGACGTCGTCATGTGAGCGCGATTTTTTGGATGGTGAGGCATTTAGTAGATGCCAAGCCTTTAGTCAGCAAGCAAACCGCACCTATATAAGGGGGTCAAGCTGGCGCACTCTTATTCACAGCAATTCTCCCATCAATTCTACCGAACGGCCTTCTACAAAATGATGCATGTACGTAGTGTTCGAGCTAGTATTTGTTGGACCCCTCTGATTCCGTCTGGGATTGTGCCAGACTCAGACCACCCCGGCCGCCTTCGCCTCCCAATCTGACTGCGCCTGCAGCCAAGCCACTTGCGCCTGCTGCAGCAGGTAAATGTCCTTTTTCCATCCTTAAATGCAGCCAGCTTACTCCATTTGGTCATTCCAGCTGCACCTGTGAGCCTCCCGTCTCCCAGGCTGGCTGTGGCGGATCTTCGTGCAACTGTGGCGCTAGGTATGTCCATTCTTCTACTGGCATCATGCTGTTGCACTCAACGAATACTTTCACCTCTTTAGCTGCGCCTGCAAGCCCAATGAATGCAAGTGCTAAATGGCGCTGCATCATAACGATCGTCTTTTCTCTTCTAAAGCCGTCCACCTTCACGTGTATCAAATATGTAATCTCTCTGACCGCGGCTCCCATACATAGGGTTCCACTCGATTCCTCTATTACAACGTGTTGTATTTGATAGCCACCGTTAAATATTGCAGATTCAGCCTTCTGATCCACGAGTAAGCAACCGGAGATTTGCTCTTTGTCAGCATACACACCCACACACCCAAGAGTCACTTCGCCATTCCTGCTCCCGAGATTGTAGATTTAACGAGCGCACTGCAGCAATAAACTGATCACCTGCGCCACTGTATTCAGTATCGGGTGCCTCACGGGTCTTAACTTGTATTATCATAACGGAAGGCATGGCTTCAATTTAGGGGAATGAGACGGACTCGGAGCGTGATAGGCGTGCATAGATAAGCGGATTGGAAAACTATACACACAGGCATCAGGGATGGAAAGATCATGGTTAGGCAAAAGTCTAGCGGCGGTCACCGTTCTAGGCAAGGATGTTGGCAAACAAGTTAAGTAAATCCTTCATGAGCGCGGATAGGAGGAGGCGGATCAGGACATTTCTGCACCTGCGGGATTTGGGCCCCCGTCTTCGAAGAACCGGTCGCGGGATGGCCAGCCCGAGTAGCAGCACGCAAGCCAGTACCATGACTATTGTTGGAGGATATGGTGTGCAGACGTCCTTGGCCGCCACGATGGGCCTCCCAGCGGTGACGGTACAAGAGTGCAGCGAACCTGCAGTTCCGGGGATCGTCTTCGCATTTGTAAAGATTCTTCTTGCTACGAAGGCTAGAACATTCACGAGCTCCAGCTCGCGATCTGAGAGTGGGAGGACGTACTGTGTGCTCTGCACGTGTTGGAACATTTGTTGCGGATCGGTCGTAGTGAAGGGGCATCTGTGTTTGGTGTCTGGTCAGCTAATTCTAAGAAATCACAACGTTGTCAGAATATGGTCAGTCACTCTTTGATAGGTGAGGCCGTACAGAGCCGTAATGGGGGGTTTCAACCCAGGTTGTGGATTAGCCTTTGCAAAATGGGCCTGAAGGCTTTGCGGATTATCGCATGGGTTTGCGCACCTACTGTGTGGGTAGCTCTAGAGAACACCTTAGATTAGAGCTCGCTTGAAAGACTATAGAAACACACCGAAGGGTGAGGTTGAACATCTTCACCAGCGGCGTCAGGACAGTCGAGCCAAAGGTACAGCGACAAGGTGCCCATTTTCAACGAATCCAGGCCAATGTGAGAGAAAGCTTCAAAGGAACATCTTTATACATTCCTGCCACAAAAAGGCTTTAAGGGAGCAGTGTCAAAGCGGAGGCCACATCTTTGGCCAGGTCAAAGATTCGCCAAAGCGGCAAGAGAAAATTGGTGCGTCATACTATAGAGTGCTATCTGTCGCGACCTGAACGTTCTTTCCAAAGCCCGGTGAACAAGCTATGCTTGGTAGAGCAAATGCGTAACTCGTTGAATAACCGTGAGGTGCCGAGGTAGAACTTGAGTCAACTGTGTCCAGTGAAACTATATATGTAACACCTGCGTAAATGATTACACAACAAAGATTGATTGACTATTGCCACGACCTGCCACGCTAGGCTTTTCCCTCTCATCTCCCTTCTGGCCTTCTAACGGCTACACAAGACATTTGTGATGTTGTCGAGTCCAACAAGTCCAGGCTGGTTACGGGCGTCCCCCATCGAAATTCTCGTCACCCGGGCTTGCGATCCATCTCTACACGAGCCAAACCATGCGATTCATCTCGAGGTTGCGGAATATATCAACACGAAGAAGGCAAACAAGTATGTTTCTAGGATGCCTCTTTTTGGATACATTCCTGACATATCGAAGTCCTCGTGAAGCCGCCATACTCGCTGCGCGACTTGCGAACCACCGGAACCCACACATCGCAATACTGGCGCTCTCTCTTCTTGACACCCTCGTGAAGCAATGCGGATACCCATTCCACCTCCAAGTCTCTACGAAGGAGTTTCTCAACGAGCTTGTTCGCCGCTTCCCCGAACGCCCGCCGCCGTTTCCGGGCCCAGTCATGTCCCGCATCCTTGAGCTGATACATACGTGGAAGGAGGGCATTTGCGTCGAGTCGAGGTGGCGGGAAGACCTAGGAAATATTAGGGACATGCATCGTCTCCTGACTTTCAAGGGCTATCGGTTTAGGGATGCACGTAATCGTCATCAGGCGACCGCAGATGTTGCTGCGGTGAGTCGGCAGTGTTTGCTTTTTCGTGTAATGTACTGAATCTTCCCAGAACCTCAAATCTGCGGAAGAACTCGAGGAGGAGGATCGAGAAGCGCAGTCGGCAAAATTGCAGGAGTTGATTCGACGAGGGACACCACGGGATCTGGCTGCTGCTCAGGAGCTGATGAAGTCTCTAGCGGGCGCGAACCCGGACGCCAAACCCGACTATCGCACGCAGGCGCTGACGGAACTCAACAAGCTCGAGCAGAAGGTTATTCTGTTGAATGAGATGCTGGACAATGTAGACAGGGAGCGGGGAGAGCAATTTGCGACTGGCGATGCATACGATGTGCGTGATCCATCTTCTTCGATAACATCTCTCCCTGTTGAACGACATGTAGCAAGTGTCTTCTATCCTTGCTGCTGCACGTCCGAAGCTCCAGAAATGGATTTCCGACGCTCAGTCTGACGATCCAGAATCCCTCGGTGCGTCATATTACTTCTGGTTGCAATGTTAACTGTCATTCTAACATCCCCGAAGACACCTTCCTCCAAATCAATGACCAGATCAACAGCGTCCTCAACCGCTACGAAGCCTTCAAAAAAGGCGACTACGCAACAGCCGCGAACCCCGTCCCCGCTGAGCTCGCAGTCACTGGCAGCAGCGCCACCGCCGACCTGTCCCTCATCGACTTCGACGACTCCTCATCAGCTGTGAACGCCAACGCCTCGAGCTCAGCCTCGGGTCTTGCAGAGCTCAACGACCTCTTCACTGCCAACCCCCCACACGCGCCCTCACCGATACTCTCCAACACCTCCAACGGCAACGGTTACGGGATGGCCATGCTCATGGGCAACGCCCTCGGCGCACCCGGCATCTCTCGCCCATCGACGATGTCACCACCCTCCTTATCGGCCACCCCGCCCGCGTCGATCGTGCTTCCTGGGACACCCACACCCGCACCGTTGTCACATGTACCAAATTACTTCGGCACGAACTATGCATCATCGGGTCCAGTACGCACCACAGGAGGAATCGGCGCTGGAGTTCCGGGCCTGATCGGCGCTGCGCCGACATTGCAGCCCCAGAAATCGCAGGCGCCTGTTGTGGGTGCAGCGACTGCGAACCAGCAGCAACAGCAGGGTAAGGACCCGTTCGCGGATCTCGCCGGGCTGTTCTGAGGAGGAAGCAGGAGCCTGTATCATTCGTCTATGTATACTTCTAGCGTCAGGATGTACAAGATGTTCTTTGGGTTATCTATCTATTTACCTCAAGTCGGCCCAGGATGGAAGCTTTTACTTAGCTGTTTGGCAGCCTCTGAATGTCTACGTCACGGTCCGTATGCGTCCAAGTACCCAGGGCACATCCTTCAAACACCACGCCTTTAGTGCAAAAGAATTGTCATCACGGTTCCAGAAGAATATAATGTGTTAAGGTCAACTTGCATGTCTGATGCACCACTATCCCTGTCAGTGTATGGTCCCGGAACAATTAACATATACGCCTTCCCGTCGCGTCAAGGCGCGTCAAGCTCCCAAAAAGAGACCAGTTTATTTGCAGCTGTTTGGACGCGAGCCGCCCTTGTTCATGATTGAACAAAAAAACGATAACCAACCCTCATCCCTCCTCGCCACCTTTTCTCTACTGGGAACGTAGAAACGGCAATACCTTGCCTGCCATATCTCTATATCTATTTTTTCTCTCTGAAATCGCCTCGTTTCTTCTCAAATCTCACACATGGTAACCTGATGTAACCAGCCCTTTTCCAGACAATAACTGTCTCCCCGTTGCCTGAGCCACTCGTCTCGCTGGTCATGTTGCCAAAACGTGTCCGATAATTTCCTCTAAAGGCTATTTCTAAAACATGGGTCTTGGCCAATCCGCCGCTGTTGCCTTATTCTTCCAAAGCGCTGCGCGCTTTGGCCGCCCATTGCCTCTCTGGGTTGATTTCGCCACTCGATGTACGAATTGTCTCCTTATATGGTAAAAAATGAAAAGTGGGTGAAGACCAATCGTCCTCCTCAGGCGTCGGGAGACTGCTTTAAATGCGGCGGGCTCAGTGGGCGTCTCTCCACTCAAAGCGCCCCCGCCGATCCCAATCAAGCATCCCGCATCCCGTGTTCCTCCCCTAGAACCTCTATCTTGTTCTATTCACCATGCCTCGCAGCCCTGTAAGTTCTCTTGTTCCGCCTCACATTGTCGCTCCGACACTTACTATTTTTTTCAGAAAGAACTCAACTCCGAGCCTTGCACTGTCTGCGGTACAGTCATCCGCTTCAAGCAGGATATCTCCCGCCATATGAGACTCCATGACAAGTCTGCCATGTGCGTCGATCTCTGATGCTCTAAACAATTTACTGACTTCATCTTAACAGGATGTTCACTTGCACTTTCGATGGATGCAGCTACCAGAACCTGCAGAAATCAAACGTCAACACTCACATGAGGACGCATACCGGCGAGAAGCCCCATGCGTGCCCGGACTGTGAATTCAGGACCGCCGACCCAGGCTCCCTGACGCGCCACAGGAAGAGGATCCACGGCTACGTGCCCAAGGTCAACGGCGCGAAGAAGCCGGCTGCTTCCACCAAACAAGTCCGCCGTCATACCCCCTACCAGCACCAGGCCTCAAAAGCATCCTCCTCCTCCTCGGCTCCCCCCGAGAAACTTGCTGACCTCTCTGCCATCCTCGCCTATGACTCCACCAAGTATGATGCCGCCCCACAGGACGGCCTCTACTCGTATCCCTGGGACGTGCAATCCTCGAGCATCTTTCCCACTTTCGAGTACCCGGAGATCATTAATGCCGGCCAGCAGCTCGACCCTGCCCTCGAACCCGTCCAGTCAGATTATCTGGATTCATTTCTCCTGCAGTACGCCTCCACTCAGGAGTTCGGGGGCTCCAACACGATCTCCCCTGCCGAAATCTTCCCCACCTGCTTCCCTCTTGACGCACCTATCTATACTCCGGAGCTCTCGTGGGACGCCCCCAGTCCTATCGCATCCTCCCCCGCGCACGATTTGGACGTGTACAGCGCGACCTTCTCACCCGAGGCGTCGTACGCCTCCTCCCCTTTCTCCTCCGAATCCTCAGACTTCTCCTTCTGCGGGACCTCCTCTCCTTCTCTCTCTTCCTGCTCGTCGTTCTCTTCTCCCTCCCCCTCTGCCGATTACGACTTGTCCTTTTTGGACTCCATGCCCGCCGGTGTATCAGACTTTATCTTTCCCAGCCCTATCGCGGTCTGCTAGACTCTCTAAAACCTGCCTCACTCTCGAGTGTGTATTATTATCTTCATTTATTGCATCTTTTGTCATCTACTGTATATACATCTCCTCGCATCTGGACTTTTGGCATTGGCATTTCATTATTCATTCACATTACCACTGTATACATAGCATCGCATCGCATTGCATTTCATTTTCTGTACATAGACTTCAATCATACCCCCGGATCGGATTCACATCTTATGTTCTCTGGTGTGAACTCTTGAGATCAACTCAATTTTGAGCTTGCCTTGTGCAGAATTGTTTTTTGGAGGAGTGTTTGGGATATGTAGCTTCGGGCACCTCCACATCTTGTACAACTATGTTACTATTCTGATATCTACCTCTGCTATATGTTTTCTGATGGATGCGGAAGGTGAGCGGGGCGGGGATCCGCATGAAATTGCGGGCCTGTGGCGTTTGAAATATGCTCGGCGCGGCGAGAATCATGGGCGTTTAGCGCAGTGGTAGCGCGTATGCTTTGCAAGCACAGTCGTTGTACTGTGCCACGTGTATAAGGTCCAGGGTTCAATCCCCTGAACGTCCATCGTTTTACTTCTGCTAATGACACAGCGTTTTTACCTTGTCGTTTTCTATTGTCCATTCATCAAAAGATTCCTTGTTACCTCTCCGAGTCTCCGGAAGAACGGGAGTTCTATAATTGATTTGAGGGTGCTATTTTCGGGACGCAGATTACTGCGCCACATATGCTTGCCTGACCTTACGTACTGCTTGGACTAATCTGTAGCAGAGCTCATAAGTCCTTGGCTTGGGATGATCTCTGGAGTTGGAAGCATGTCTGGTTTTGTTTGCTCTGTCAATCAGAGCCCGAAGAGTAAGTAAGGGTAAGAGCCTGCTCGACGGCCCATCAGACGAGATCACTGGACAGTGCGCCTGTACACAACTTGTGATTGATGGCACTTTCAACAAGTGTAACAGCCGCGGCGTTATCGCAACAGTCGGCACGGACGTCGGACTGGCATTGATTGACTCAGAAAGCGGCCTTACAATGCCACATGATGAGAGTCTTTAAGCTTTGCAGCAAATGATGGACACAACACAGCTGCCAGTGGAACTTGTCAAATATTGGTCAAATGAGTCTACGATTGATCGATGGCAATCAAATCGTCAAGAAATTCATCGTCAAGCATGATGTGGTCGAAATTGGCAAGCGGCCCGGGTCGAGCAACTTGAACTGGCGGCAGATTGCAGATTCGAGCTGCCAATATGTACATGACGTAGCACAGCCAAACATGGGACCGACGTTTTATGATGGCGTAAATGAAATCGAGAGTGCAATGACTGAAGGGTCCAGCGTGTCCCAACTCTTACTTATTTTTCAATGTCATGGCGTGCCAAAAATTGCATGTCCTACAAATATCTAAACGCTCTTTCGCCCATCAATGAGGGCAATGAGAAAATAAGCACCAAATGACTAGCGCGGGACAACTTGGAGGAGGACAACGAGGATAGAGACGATGGTGAGGAAGAGAAGGATGAAGAGGAAGAGGAGGAACTTACGGGAATGAAAGGAAAGGCTATGTTGTTTTCCGTAGATATACGGTAGGCCTTGTGCCAGAACCGCCATAGGCGATCCATGGTCAGCATATAGAGGCCGAAATCAGTAGACCTCCACTGTTCTACGCAGGTGGGGTATTTGTTTGTGAGGGTGTGTAGTGGCGAGAAAGAAGCAGTTATATGTCTAGGAAAGTCTACAGGTGTTTTTGGCGCGGTCAGTTGGCATTGGATGAATGGCTGAACTGCTGAACATTGGTTACAGAGCGAATGCAAAATCTCCTTTTAAGGAAATCGAGGACGGTATCGAGGGTGCGCATGAAATCAGACCAATTAATATCACTGTCGCCTCTCAAAAAAACGCATGATTATCTGACTACTGGGGACTACTATATATTACAGCTAGAAAGCTCCGAGTCGGAGAGTCTCAATGGTCTCATACATTCAAGTTGAATGCAGGATGATTGAGCAAATGTAACCATTATAGCTTTCGATGCCAGCGTGGCGCTAAGAAAGCGGAATTTCTTCACCCCCGTATAACTTGTCAGGAAATAGCATCATCATCGGCCCTTACACGCCAAGACAGACTCCTTTGCGACCATATGTCAGGCCTCAGGGCTTACTTATCGGACTCGGAGGAGTCGGGAGTCGGGACTTTACCCACGCCACTGATCCGAGGTCGATCACACAAGCAGTCACCCAACTGTTCTTCATGAACATCGACCACGACAACGACCACAATGATAATTTTCCCTGTTAATTTTCTTGACGACTACTAGACGTCTTATGGAAATCGCTCGACTTCTGGAAAAATCCTAGGACACTTGCCACATGCCAAGCAGAACTCGACGACTCGCATCAATCGTTCTGTCTCGTGCCTCTTGCTTCACAACGACAACGCGGTTTTCGGCGTTCGCAACTATGACACCGGCGCGCGCTCCTTGATCGAATGGCAGATCAATGATTTCGCCGTCCTTTTCTATCGCTAGCGCCCAGCGTTCGTTACCTGCTGACATGTATAAGAGCGCACGTCAATCTCGAAGGAACCCATTTTCCTCTTCTCTCTTCCGGTTTCCCCTCAGTGGACGACTCTGTTCGTTTCTTGGGTCTTTTCCCGTCCTTTCTTTTTCGCGTCTCTCCAATTCGTTCTTTCGGCCCCGGCAGGTCTAGTATCCCAGCAATACTACTTTTTCATCCACCCACCGATCCACCATGGTTTATACGACGATCCTCCTTGTCTCGTTCGCCACCGTTGCCCATGCGCTAAACGACTGGAGTAAACCGTGTCTATCAGGTGTCTGTTCCTACGGTGCGTTCTAGGCTCGTTTCTTGATCAATGAAAAATGCCGATTTTGTTCGCTTAGATATCCCCGAGTCAGCTGGCTCTTCCTCCGGATCTCTGAAAATTGTATGATCCAACTCAGAAAATATGAATGGCTACTGAGCTGTTAAATAAACACATGTAGTGGGGCTCCAAGGATGCTATCTCTGACATTACCGCCGCCGCAGGATGGGAGGTGATTGGCTGCTCCCCCGACAAGCTCTCGCAGGACATCCGCATCGTTTGCAACAGTGATGACTCCAAGGCTGCCGGGTGCTCACACCTCTACGACAACTCAGGAGCAGTGGGAAAGATTGTGCGATTGCCCGAAGCTGTAAGCGTTCCTTCTTATCTTTCCTTCCATAGGCTCATCAAATCGGCAACTTGAACAGTGCGGTAAGAACGCGTTTGCGCGTGTAGCACGCGCTTGGGTGCCTGAGGACCAGTCGATTCCTTCTTCAATTGCTGGAAAGATTATCCGTCGTGATGGCACGCAGCCCCAGGTCAAGGCCCTCGCACTCGACACTAACTTTGACGCCATCGACTGGTCCAAGTATGCCGGGCACTTGTCCATAATCTCTATATTCTGACTTTTTGATGAAAGGACTGGCCCCGTGAATTTCGCTTTACAGGGTGCCAACATCAAAGGAGCAGCTACCGACATCGATACATCCACTGTCGGTCCCGCCCGTCGCAGCCGCATCCATACCGAGCGCGGTCTCTTCGACTTTGTCGGCAAAGCTATCAAAGGTCAGTTTGTCTTCTCTTTCGACGCTCGTTGTTACACCAGATTTTCTTACATCTTAATTAAGGCATCAAGAACCTCAACCAGTTCAACGTGGAAAAGTCGAAGAGCCTCGACCCCCTCAGCGTGAACAAGGCCTTCAATCTCCTGGACGAGAAGCTGTCCTGCCCTCCCCTCACCGCTGCAATCAAGATTGATGTCGACGCGAAGGCCAGCGCTGTTGCATCCATCGGCGTCGCTGCCTCTGGCACTATTATCCCACCCAAAATCCAGGACTTCTCCATCATCACCAGTGCGTCAAAAGGCTACTTGCCTCTCGGAGTCTGCAGCTCACCGTTACATATTACTTAGGTCTCACGGCGGATATTGACGGTGCCCTTACAATGGTCGCAACAGCATCCGTGCGTTGATTTTTGACATCTTTTTAATAAATAACAGAATCCTTAATATTCGACCTATACACCAGGGTTCCCTCGATTCCGGCAAGGTCAAGATCTTCGAAGTTGGTGTGCCAGGACTCGACTTTCCCGGGTACGTCTTGCACCATTACTACTTACCACCCCAACATTACATAATTACATAATCCCCATGCAGCGTTCTGACTCTCGGTCCGACTTTCGAGGTCAACGCACAGGCCAATGCCAACCTCGATATCCAGGCGGACCTGACCGTCGGCCTCAACTACCACGTCAACCAAGCCCAGCTCGTCTTCCCTCCCAACAGCAAGCAGCCCGCAGGCGATGCATTCAGCGTCGGCGACACTCGTACGCGTTTTTGTTTTCAATTTTCCATTCCCTAATGACTTATCGCCATCCCACTAGCCCTAAAGCTCTCTGTCGCTCCCAACGTCAAGGCGACCGGTACCGTCGCTGCCCACTTCATCCCCTCGCTCAACCTGAAGGTCTCCGCCCTTGGCAACGTCGCTAATGCTGGTATCTTCCTCGAGCTCGATGCGTCCGCCGAAATGATCCTTTCCCTCGAGGGTTCGGTTCAGGGCAGTATCACTGTCGATAAAGCCAAGCGCGAGGAGCCTGCTATCAAAGGCCGCTGGTGGACTCCTCCCGCGTCCGCACCTGTGCATATTCCTGCACCCGAACATGTTCCCGCGCCCGCACCTGCGTACTCTCCTGCACCCGAGCACGCACCCGCGCCTGCGTATTCCCCTGCACCGGAACATGCACCCGCACCCGTGAACTCCCCCGCACCCGCGTATTCTTCCGCACCTGAATATACCACTGCACCGACGTATACCACCGCACCTGAGCATACAACCGCACCTGAGCATACCACCGCACCTGAGCATACCACCGCACCTGAGCACACCTCCGCCTCTGCACCTGCGTATAACGAAGAACCGGTGTGTTCTGCCGCACCTGTGCATACCTCCGCTCCTGCACCGGCGTATACCACCGCACCTGAACAAACCACCGCACCTGTGCATACCTCCGCTCCTGCACCTGTGTATTCTTCTGTTCCCGCTCCCGAGCATACGACCGTGAGCCAGTCGCAGCCCGCCCATGAGACATCGTCCACGAGGACCCGCCATCGTGGAAGGCCCACCCGTAGGCCCAAGCACACCAGGGTAACGGCCACCCACGTCCAGACGACTTCCGTCAAGGAGACTCCCTCACATGCCTCTAGCGTCTACGTTTCCTCCGCGCCCGCCCACACCACCTCCATCAAGGAGACTCCTTCGCACGCCTCCAGCGTCTACGTCTCCTACGCGCCTGTCCACACCACCTCGGTGAAGTCTACCTCCGTCAAGGAGACTCCCTCACATGCCTCTAGCGTCTACGTTTCCTCCGCGCCCGTCCATACCACCTCGGTGAAGTCTACTTCCGTCAAGGAGACTCCTTCGCACGTCTCCAGCGTCTACGTTTCCTACGCGCCTGTCCATACCACATCTGTTGGGAGTACCTCTTCACATGCCTCCAGTGTCTATGTTTCCTCCGCGCCCGTTCACACCACAACCACCTCAGTGAAGTCTACTACTGTCGAGGCTACTCCGTCTGCCACGCATGAGGTCACTACCACCTCCAAGGCTACCGCCTCTCCTGACGTTGAGGGCACTAAAGCCATCCCTGCATCCCCTGCGCCTTCAGGCGAAGCTCCCGCCGCCGGAGGTGTCGAGCCCACGCCTGCTTCGCCCGTTGATGCACCCATCCCCACCCTCCCCGCGAAGACTGGAAACCTCAACGTCGTCAAGGAAGGCAGCGGGTCGTTTGGTGGATGCTTCAAAGTCAACGCTGGCCTTAACGTTAATGCAGGGGCGGATGCGAACTTCTTCGGTCTCTTTAACAGGAACACCAAGGTCCCTCTGTTCAACAGGAAGTTTGAAATTCTGAAGGTACGTCCCTCCATAGCTAATCCATTTTTTGAAGGTTCTTACGGTCTCGCAGAAATGTTTCGGCAACGCCAAGCGCTCTCTTCCCCTCCCCACCAAGCTCACTCGCGGTCGCCTGCAGAAGCGCGCCCTGACGTGCTCTATCCCCGATGCTGGTGCCCCCGTCTCAGTTGCCGATCAAATTGTCCAGGCTGGCACGTAAGTCTCTTCTCTATTTCTTCTCTACCAATGGGATGGCGCCTAATTATTACACTGCCCTGCATTTTAGAATCATCACCGTTTGAGTTAGGATTCTGCTAGCACATTTTGTCAATCGTTCTGCGCACATATTCTTGTCACTTGTTGGTCATCATTCAGAGGCTTGTTTGACGCGAAATTGCAATAAAATACCCCAAGCAATACATACCCGCCACCTTTTGAGTCGATTATCATTGCTGCTGACACAGAAGGGGCCAGCAAGAGACCATAGAAGTCGACCGTGCAAAAATAGAGTATGTTGCGTGCTGCGGTGCAGGCTCCATGCATATACATAGTGACACACCGATAGTCTATCGATCATGTCAATTACCCAAGTACAAGCGTGAATCCCAGAAAAAAATAGGCCCAGAAAAACGTCCAAAGGGTCATGTGGGGTCATTATATCATGAAAAGCGTGCATCCGCACCCGGTCACGCCGTACCGTGCCTCTTCAACGCCGACGGCCGCGTCGTCGTAGTCCGCCCCTGTGCGATCTTGTCCGCAATTCGTTCCACATACCCGCCATCGTCATCCTCCTCTTCTAGTGTCTTCTTAATGAGGTACTCCATGGTGAGGCCGTCGGAATCGGCACTCCCTCTACGCGTGCTTAGACTTGGCACACCGGGGTACATCGTCGGGGCAGGAGCCGCGTTGAACTCGGGCAGCCGCTCGTTGAGCATATCGACACGCCGCCTATGGAACTGTTAGAATCACTGGGTAGTTGTAGGAAGGGTATGAGAGCTTACGCGTCCTCGAAGCTACGAATCTCCCGCCCAATTTGCGCGCCTTGCACCCCAAGCGCATCTGAGCTCGTACGCGGCATAGCCAAGACTGCACCACCGCCGACTTGCAGCTCTGTCGCGTTCTCTGATTCTTCTCTGTGGACTCGTGAGTTTTCTATTCTAGAGTTTGGATGTTTGGATAGACGAACGCACCGAAGCATCTGGAAGACGCGTTGCATCTTCCCAATGGCCAGAATCTTGGCCTTGATCGCCTGTCTCCGTTTCGCAATGTCGGCGGGTGATGTGTCGGCTTCTACAGGGAGGGGTTCTTCGTCTTCTGCTAATTCCTCCTGACTGCATACGCTGAGCACAGCCAACAACATGTCCGTGACTTTATGAAGGGCGATTTCAGTACACAACGCGGACAAAGAACCTCAGCGGGCGTACTCTTAGCACCAACGAAAGGTAAACTCCACGTAAATGCATCGACGAAGTTGGGCAGCCAGTACGGATGTGAGCTGTAGTTGAACTGGCGGATAGTGATGCTCTTATTTGCATATTTTAGGACAGCACCGCGGTTGTGATACACGTCGAGATAGTTCGGTGCGGAGAATATTGTGATGACAGAGGGAAATTTCTTGGTGGGGGTTTTGCGGTGCATGGTGTATCTAGCGGAACAAGTTGGATGTAAATTGACTGGGTTTATTGAGGGAATAGCTTACCCCGCGTCTTGGGCTTCGTGCCCTCGGATGATACCTAGGAGACCGTTGCGTTCCAGAAACTGGCACGACGCCTCGTATCTGACGGAACATAAGCCGATAGTCCACCTATAAGGCGCAAAAGTACGTACGTGAAGTTGAAGGAGCACCCTCGGGTTGCGTTGTGCAGGAATAAAGTGCCGGGAGGTACTCCAGGACCATGTTGTGACGGTTCTGTTTCGTGTCCGTAGTTTGGTATTGGGTCAGACCAGAGGAGGTCGCATAGCAGGCCGTGGTTCCCGGGCTCTCTAAATCGGTCCATCTAGACCTATAAGTTGGCATTCACAGAAGAAGGAGGAAGACATACTCTGCGCAAATCGTCAAGACGGACGAGCTCAGGTGAGATACCGCCGTGAACGCAGAAAAATCGGCCATCCACGAGAGCTGACACAGGTAGAGCGCAGAATGACTTAATACACGCCTCATAGACGGTCATTGAATATTTATGGAGACCTGTCGAAACAGGCGTGTCAGATTCGCTCAAAACATCAAGGAGAAGCAAATTACATTCGCGTCTAAACGAGAAGTACCCTGTGAGATGTCGACACTCGTGGTTGCCTCGTAGTAGAACAAATTTGTTGGGGTACCAGATTTTAAGGCTGTACAGATACAACAGGCACTGAAGGTGGCATATGAATGGTGGCGCAGGAAAATCCAAACGTGCGAAGATTACCTCTATGCCAAAGCACCCCCGATCGACATAGTCTCCCAAGAATAGATAATTGCTTGTTTCGATATCACCTCCAACGTCGAAGAGCTTCATCAGGTCGTACTATACGAAAATAAGGACGGTATCTTCACGCTGATCGCGATTAGTACACACATATTGGCCATGGATGTCCCCACATACTTCACAGATGTCAGACTGATGGCCCAGATTTAACTTGGCACGCACTCACTTGTGACCGGGCCCTTTACATCCACCAAATTCGGTTCTTGCTGCAAAATCCCCGTTGCAACCTCCAAGATATACAGCGCTTGTTGTTCTGTCAACCGGCCTTCGCGGAAGAAGTGTTGCTTCAAGTAGTAGTGATTTGGCTTCCGCTCGCCTCGATCATTCGTTTTAAAGAACTCAGCATCTGTCGGCTTATTCGCTGCTGGCTGTGGGACCTGAAGTGGTGATAGTAAGGTCAATTCAGTGTGGAACCACAAGCGCTTGATCAGGCGTGTGCGTACATTCTTTACAGGCCGCTCGTTGAGATTCTCAGGAATAACAAATGGAAGAGGAAAGCCCGTCCTCTGCTGCGGCTGCGGACGCGAGCTTGTGGCTTCAGCCATTTGTATCTGTGTCGAGATTTCAAACAGGAAACCAAAACGGGCATCAGATTCCGATGACTCATCGGACCGCCCAGTGTATTTGTCCCTGTTATAATAGGCGCAAGTATTTGAAGGAGTGAAATCATAGAAACCATACATATACATAGTAGCCCTTGGTCAAAAGTATGGGTTATCACAGAGTTGGGAGGGGACTTTATAGGGGAACCCAAAACATATGGCTTATCGGGGAGTATGGGTTTTCACTACCATGGGTTATGACAGGTTTGGCTGTACGGTTGGCTGTACGGTATAAGTAGCTGAAGCATATGTATATACATAGTATAAATTTAGTGGGGCAAAAAGTACATGCTCCTCATCAAAATTATTTTCAATTCGCAATACAACATCCTGTTCAGACTCCTCTTGCTCCTCACAGGACGAGGACGAGAGATGGCAAATGATGAGGGGAGAAACAAGTGAGCAATATTTTCCACGTGCTGTTTCGTGAGACAACGCCGCCAAAGTGTCTTCTTCACCTCCATGTACTACATCTCATGAGCTCTCCAGTACCTCCTCATACATCGCAGGAGCTCCCAGGCAAGGGGAAAGGGCGTGCACTGGAGCCGACTGAAAACACTCCGCTGCTTACTGGTCAGCCGTCGTCGAACGATGAAACCTTGCCGACGGAGCAGACTAATACTCGTCGCCGTCTTCGGTCAAGGTTGACTATTGTCTTCCTTGTATCCTTATCCCTTTGTATTGGTGCTTTCGTTCTGCTAGCGTTACTTGCATGGTCGTACGCCTCAAAGGTCTCCCAAATATCACCCGATGACGTCTTGCGAGACGGCCTGGTACTCCGGGGGCCGGATCGAGTAGATGTGGTAAATATCACCTCCTCTGGTGAATTCTGGCTCAGTATCGACACCAGGCTCGGTGTGGACGCAGGCGCAATTGTTGGAATGAACAGTGATCTAGAGGGCGCAGGTCTGTTGGTTGACTTGTGGAGATGTATAGGGCGGTGGGGCATTCGAAGTCTGGACAGAGTGTCCGTGTCTCTATCCACGATTACTATTGCGTCCGATGCGGATCCATTGACAGTACTGGCTTCCGTGGATCCCTCGCCATTGACCATCCCGATAACCGTGAATCCCCCAAACGATCTTTCGTGGCTCACACGTGTTTCCATGATGGCTCTTGTGCGACCGAATAACGATACCTCTACCTTGATTGCTTTCATGCGCGACGCATGGCAGAATGAGTCGATAAACATACGTGCCCATGTAGCTCGGGCATTCGTCCAGGGAGGGCGTTTTGACGAGAGTGGCTGGAGACCCATGCTACATCAGAAGCTCGCAAACATCAACATCTCTTTCCATCTCGCAAGTTCGTCCATTTTGTCAATGCCCGCCGTCTCTTGTCTTATTATCTTCTCTTAGTTCCTTCGCTACCTGGACTTCCCCATCCAGGACCCAAGGTTCCCTTCCCTTCAGTCGATGAGCTCGTGACCTTGAAGGCCTTCTCCATATCAAGCGAGTCTGATCACCTTGCCATCCGCGCCGCTGCCACCATCATTGACCCGGCACCGCCCACCTTCAACATGACCTCGCCTTCAATCCCGTTCGTTGTCTCGCTTCCTTCAAATTCGAACTCCTCTCTCTCTCCAATCCCAGTCGCCTCAATATCTTCGGCACCATTCGTACTCACACACCCAAACATAACCCTCGACATCTCAGGAGCAGTTCTTCCACTGGGCGGCGACGCCGGCTCCACCCTCTCCACCTTCCTTTCCCGCTTCCTATCCAGGCAATCTAATCCCATCCTTATCTCGTCGCCTTTGCTTCCCAACTTCTCCCTAGAAATGCCCTTTCCACCTCCTAACCCCCCACCGCGAATTCTTCGTAACGTCACTATTAAAGACATGAAGATTAAGCCTGGAACTACATTCCTTGCGAGCGGGACGGTCCACGCTCATATCGTCCTCCCCAAGGGCATTGATGTTGATCTCAATGTTTCGCGCGTGCTCCCAGACGTCTTAGTGTTCGATGGGGAAGTACCCGACTCAGCGCTGTCTCTATCACCTCCTCCAGCCCCGCCTTTACCTGACCCGTTGCCGGAAAAGGCCTTTGGGCATATTCGGCCAGAGGACTGGCTGAAAGCGTTGAGCGCGCGTGATGAGACGGATGAAGGCGATGGGGCAGCCTATGCTGTCGTTGCCAAGATTGTGGATGTACCTTTAGAGGTCCTACCCGGACGACAGAAGGAGTTCAGCAACTTCGTGAGCAAGGTTCATATATTCATTTCTTAATCCCTCAGGGCCATACTCATTATGCATATCCCTTGATAGGTTGTGTTCAGTACGGACGGTGCTATCGCCGGAATACAGGGAACAGTGGCCGTTGCAGCGAGGGTGGATGGTCTGCCCTTCTCGGAGCCCGACGGCGAGCTAGAGTTAAGCGGTCTTCCCTTCAGAGGGAGTGTTCGGATTGGGAAGAAATCCAAGCTGGGGCCAATCACGGCTCATTCAGCTTCGCCTTCACCCTGAAACTAGCTACAGGACGGACATGTTTGTATAGATTATGTATTGTATCTGCTGTATAGTGTCTGGTGTTATCATTACTTTCACCAGGACACGGCCGTCCACAATGGGCAGCGTCGAGCTCATTGTTCCCGGCGGCGACGAGCGAAAATTTTGAGGTAGCAAAGTTGGAAGATAAACAAGGGGTCCTTGCTAGGAAACAACTTCGATCGGCGTCGGAAACGTCGGCCCGCTCATTCTCTGCTTATCAGGGGGGCGTGGCATTGCATGGCTCTTGTACGTACTTACCTGACCGTATGTACCGTGTACCATAGGCGCAATGCGCCTTTAACACACTAATTGACTCAAAAAAAAAACAACAACTTCGATCTCAATCTGAGTGGAGTAACGATTTGTTGTGCTGGTACCTTGGGCTTGGAATGGCATCTGAATTCCATGCGCATTAAATGTACTTTTCCTGGGCCCAAGGGGGAAGGGAATTGCATGGAGAGAATGGAGGACTAAGACTGAGAGGAAATTTTTCAGATACACAGCGTGTGCTTAGTACATTGGTCTATCATCCTTCGAAGAACTCTCAATCAACCGGCGTAATCTAACGCGCCAGGCTCATAGGACCACTTCTTACTTAGGAGCCTGCGGTGTATTTTTTTTGTTGAATCAGGCGATGGGGATACCAGCATACTCGTCATAGCCCAGTGCGAGGTTCAGGTTCTGAGAGAGAAAAAATAACGTTTAGCACGTTTAGCTCCCTCTATCTGCGTCGGCGTAGTGAACTTCATACCTGGATGCACTGAGTCGCGGCACCCTTGAGAAGGTTGTCCAGACCACCCTGTAGTAACCAGGTCAGTACCCGTGGAGGCAAAATGCGTCATGGGGGTGATCATACCACAATGACGACCCGGTCACCCTCGCTATGAACCTGGAACCCACCGACCGTCCACGTGTGTTTGTTCTCGATATCATGCAGCTGCGGGACCTCCTTGAGAATCCGGACAAGTTGATCACCTTCATACTTCTCCTCAAACAGCTCCACCACGTTCCGCGCAGTGAGTTTCCCGTTCAATGGAATCGACACGGTCGAGAGAATCCCACTGAACCATGGCGCGACCGCAGGGACGAAGGCAATCTTCAGAGGACCACCAGAAGGTGCGAGCAGCTGCGAAAGATGGAATGCAGCCTCGCGTTCATGGATGTGGTCCGTCAGGGAATAGGGCTTCACGCCACCCTTCAGGCTTTCAGGTGTAACCTTGGGCGAGCTGGTCGGGCGACCATCCGGGTCGGTGGCGGGGATGGTCCCTGCACCACTGTAGCCAGAAAGGCCGAAAACAGTCGGGAGCGCACCAGGTTTGAGGTGCTTGATGAGAGGTGCAACGAGCAGCTGCGCCGACGTTGCATAGCACCCGGGGTTCGAGATCCTTTTCGACGCGCGGATGTTCTCTCGACCGTACAGTTCTATAAATCGGAGCAGTTGCAGCGACAGGTCACATAAAACGAAAAGGAAAAAAAAGATGATATTGTTCAATCCCGAGAGACGTTTACAGCGAAGGTAAAGAGCCCTCACCGGGAAGACCATACGTCCACCCATTCTCAAAACGGTAGTCCGCGCTCAGATCGATGACAATGCTCTTCTCCCCCGTGCTGCGCGCCTCCGCACCGCGGTCTACTGCATCGACGAAGGGCTTACACACGCCGTTCGGTAAAGCCATGATCCACGCGTCGACCTCTCCAGCCTTCTCCATCTGCTCTACGTCGCCTATCGACAAGTTGCTGTAGTCGATCGCGGACTTGGTATACCCGGCGAGAGGGTACCCCGCAAGCTGGCGCGAGGACACGTGTGTGAGGTCAAGGTGCGGGTGGCCGGACAGGAGCGTCGTTAGCGCCTGGCCGGTGTATCCACGCGCGCCGATGAGGCCGACGCGCTTTGGCTCGCCGTTAGTGGCGAAGTCAGTCGCGGCGGTAGCATACCCGCGAGACGAGCCGGGCACGCGGCGAGCGAGGGTGGAGAAGGCCCTGGCACCAGTAGGGGCGGACGATGGGGCTGCAGCACGGTGAGGAGGAGCGGAAGGTCCGACGGGCAGGTAGGAGCGTTCGATGCGTCCCTTGGCCTCGAAGGACTTGACGGTTGCCTCGACCTCCGCGACGTCCTGGACGCCGTACCAGAATAGACTCCTTCCAGCGCGGGTGAAGCTACCGTCCGCGCGCTCGAAGTGCCACGCGCGGTTCTCGTCGTCGGCGTGGGCAGTCCAGAAGAGCTTGCGGTGGTCCTTCTTAATTGCATTGAAGACGTTGTCGATGACATTGTTGAGAACACCGCTACGGGATGAGAGGAGCTTGGTCATGACGGGAATCTCACCCTCGGGGTGGGAGACGACGGCAACGACATCGAGGGGCTCGTCTCCATAGATGGTGTACGGGGTCTTTTTCAAGTCGTTCAAGACACCTGTGACGCTTTGGAGGCCAGAGAGAACGTCGGGATCTCGGTCGTGGATGACTTGGCGGAAGCGGTCAGCACCAATGCCCTCAAGGTTGTTGTGCTTGAAGAGTTTGTAGCCGCGGCGGATCAACGTGCCGGCACCGTTATCGGTGAAGAGCTCCTTCTGCAGCATGGAGGCTGAGATAACGGCAACCGAAGAAGAGCGAGGGAGGTGGTCGAGGAGTTCCTTGAACTCGCGGAGCTTGAGTTTGGTTCCGTATTTGACCCAAGGCTCCTTCATGAGCTTTGGGAAATCCTAGATGTGGATTGAGCATACGTAGCTCTGCGAAGCAATATTCAACGTACCTCGTCCAAGTTGATAACGTCGAGCTTCTCGCCCGTGACACCGTGGAACATGCCACCTTTGTCGTTCAAGAACACAATCTTCATGGGCTCGAGTTCCTTTGCGAGCTCTCCAGCGGCGATATCAGCATTAACATTGAGTATCTGGCCGTCAGGAGATTCGGCGAGACTGGTCAATATAGGAAGTGCTCCGGCACGGATGGAAGCTTCCAGCGGGCGCTTGTCGATCTTGGTGATCTTGCCGACGAGACCATACTTCTCCTTGTCGAGATAGTCCGCGGTGAAGACGCCAGAGGTGATGGGACGCGCACGAGTTCCAAGCTTCTCCAGAGCACCCACCAGCTTGAGGTTCTCCTCTTGGAAGACGCGGCGAGCAATCTGGAGCGTCTTTGCGTCTGTTTCAAAGTGAGTTGTGATATGCTAAAATAACGAAATAGCGCACCAGTGACCCGAATACCGTCAATGTAGTCGGGAATAACACCCTCCCGCTCAATGATATCATTGAGCTGGGGTCCAGCACCATGGAGAACCACTGGGTAAAGTCCAACACGGTAAAGGAAGCTCAGGCTGAGGGCAAGCTCGTCGAGCTGCTCTAAAACAGCGCCTCCGACCTTGATGACAGCAAACTTGGCTGGCTGGGAGGGATGGGAAGAAGACGAGAAGATACGCAGGTGACGCTCGACCTCGCGCTTGGTTCCGATGGAGTACAAGAGACGAGTGATGGTGTCCTATCAGAGGCCCATGAGCTGCTATGTCTCTTCGAGTACATTGAACGTACCCTATCCGTCTGTGCAACAGATTGAATTCCACGAACAGATACATTGTCTCGCCGCCTAACTGCCGAAAGAGCTGCTTGGCGCTGTCCGCCGACAACAACAGCACGCTGCACAGCGCGAGCAGACAGCCTGGACGCCGTTGTGAGAGCCAACATGGTAGTTGAGGTGTGAGATGGGAATTACTTAGGAGCCTGGACTTCGGGATTTCGGTGACCTGTTTCAAATTTCTCGCGTGACTCGGGTTCATTCATTATAACTTCTTATAAGCGAAAAACTCATTTCGGCCTCGGGTTCCATTTTGGAGGGGAAATAATGCAATTGGTAGAGCCGGAAAGGCTATGTGACTGTATACATGGCCATCCAACCGCGAAAAGAGTGCAAATGTCATTGAGGTGCTAAAACGGTGCAGTTCGAAAGTATGGGCCGTTAACGTTTTAACAGTCTTGGCATGTGTTATCTGATAAGAATTTGGCTGATTATCAGCTCTGATGTCAATTATGTCGCTGCGTCGCTGCGTGAAGTGAGGGCAGAAGGAAAGTGTAATGGTGAATCAAAGACGCCGTAGCAGTATAGCCTTCCTCGCTATCAGTTCCCATAAAATCAGGTAGCTCGTGTCCAAGAATCCCTTAAAAGCACCACTTTCGCGATGAAAGAGAAATCAAACGTTTTGTATATCACATGTATCATAACTATCCGGTGCTCAACGTTGAACGGGTCAAGAAGGACACATGGCTTCGGGAACAAATATGTGGAGCGCCATGAGCATCCTTGTGCATCGTCTGACGTTTTTAAAGTGCAGTGGGGTCAAAGGCCCACTTCCCTGACTCCCTTTGCATTCATGTTTTTTGTGCAACCGGTGAGTTTGGAAAGAAATCTTCAAGAAGAACTGGATAGCATTCACGCAAGCATTATACAGACAATTAGTGGCACTGTCGTTGCACTGTCGCGCTTGTGCGACGGGGTTGGCCAACGGGACGTATACAGTATATACTGATGCCGACTCTGAACGGGCTTATAAACATGAGTACAGGGCATGAGCGCGTTCTGTTGAGAACATTCAATTTCAACGCGACTCGACCATGCCTGCACGCCGCATAGTTCTTGTGCAGTACGTGCTACTTTGGAGTCCATTTATCGAGATTTCCCGTCATTAGGAATTAGAGCTTTCCTGAAGTTTCTCAGGCTACAAGTTCAACTTGCCACGTGGTCTTTGTTTATGCCCGAGCTTGTTGGCAACGCATGTGTCATCCCCACGTGTTTAACATACATGGAATCATCTTCTTTTGGGATGCACCATTGCACTCTCGTCGCCGTCGACGACGATGCCGGATTTCTTTCCGTCCCTTGAGACGTTTGCAAAGGTATAGAGACTCCTTTCATCTAACATCTCTCTGATTATTTAAATCAAGGGGACTTTTGCGACGGCGGCAACTCTCTCAACAGTTGGTCGGTTCACTAGAAATGGACATGGCAGGGTAGCGGCTAAGCCAAGACTTCTACAGGTGTAGGACTGCTTTGGTATGGCCAGAACTACTTGATATACCCTTCGGCATTTCCCCAGGGGTCGAGGATTGGTGCGTGGTGCCGTAATTTTTTTCCAGTCCTCGTTCGATGTCCAAATTGGAATAGATGTCCCCCTTCCCACCGGAATGCCATACGAGGACCTTGAGCTGGAAACACCGGACAAGGTAAAACTCAGATGTTACCTGCTACCCCAGAAAAAGGTCTTGGACGCGATACACGCAACCACAATTGAAAGTGATTGGGCTACAACGAACGATGAGGCCAGTTCAGCTATACGTATGATCGATCTTATTGGTACTGACCCCATGACAGTTTGCTGCCACTAGACCCACCGTTATCATGTTTCACGGAAATGGAGGAAACCATGGACACAGAATTCCGTTGGCGAAAGTTTTCTACTTGAAGATGCGTTGTAATGTGTTGATGATGTCATACCGAGGGTGCGTTTCCAAACCAAACTATTTAAGAGTTTTGCTACGACGAACAACTTTTTTCAGTTATGGATTATCAGAAGGCTCCCCCTCAGAGAAAGGTAATGCATCGGTCTGCTTTCTCCAGTTTCTCTTTTTCTCATTTACACCCTCCAGGCTTGCAGATGGATGCTCAAACTGCTCTCGATTTCCTAACGTCAGACCCCATATTCTCTAAAACGCCAATTGTAAGCCCCACGATCAACGAACGCCTTCGCTTTGATTTATTCTCCTCAAGATTCTGTACGGTCAATCCATTGGTGGCGCCGTTTCAATCGACCTCGCGAGTCGGAACCCCGACAAGGTCAGGACTCTACTGTACACTCAGACTTACCCCCTGAACATAAATCGTCTTCAGATCAATGCCCTCATTCTCGAGAACACCTTCACTTCCCTTCCTAGCCTCATTCCGCATGCCTTACCCCTACTCGGCCCATTCGCGTTCCTATGTCATCAGAAGTGGGACTCGGCCTCGAAGGTTCCGCTGATTCCGGCCACGACTCCCATTATGATGCTCAGTGGCGCGAAAGACGACATCGTGCCAAAGGAACACATGCGTGCTCTCTGGGAGATCGTTGCGAGGCGCGGGGAGAAACACACGGCTGGAGGTCGGGAATACAAGGTCGGCTTGGAACGCGCTAAATTTCTGGAGTTTGGGGACGGAGGCCACAGTAAGCATCACTTCTTAAATTTCGAGTCCTCAACTAACAACATCCCAGATGATACCTGTATTCAGCCTGGATATTGGTCGGCCGTCGGCGACTTTGTGGAAAGCGTAACAGCACGGTAGAATTCAGAAAAGTAATCGATGGGCACACGAGGCAAGCCCATCTCCACTCCAGCTTCAGTTACTTATACCCTGGGTTCGCGGTGTAACCTATAATTCTGTACTATTTTGGCACTCTTGCAATCAACTTCGTTCTCTCCTGACTCCCCTCGGTGCAGATTTCCATACGGCCTATGGTGTCTTGGAGAACGGCCTCCGTCGACTGTAACTGGAGGAGAGTTGGCCGTGACAGCTGCTCTTCGGGTGCTACAAGACGGAGACAACAATTTACTGCATCACATATCACATTTTTCGTGACCGGCCAGAGGGAAACGTAACCGATCACACTGCGGAGCGGCCAAAAATGTATCTCCATATCTCATATCGCGCCGACAGCACCCTGACAATCTCTCTTCCCTGCCAGCACATCCCTATAAAAACCTCTCGTCTGAATTAATGGACTCATCCGACTTGTCCGCTCGCCCTCGTCTCCAACTAACCACATTCATTTGAAATGCCTTCCTTCCGCACTATCTTTGCTCTCGCCGCCACGGCCTTCGCAGCCCTCAGCTCTGCTGCCCCGGTAACCTCTGGCACGCCAGCAATCGACGCTGTTGGTGTCAAGAGTTGCGCGAAAGCAGCGGCTGCCCGTTCTTTTGACATTGTCAAGCGCGACACCGCCGTTTCCTCCCTCCCCCAGACTCTTTTGGACGCACAGGTCAAACTTACCGTCGTCGCCGGTAAACTGAGTATGTCGATCAAAGTACTACTACCTCCAGTGTGATGTTGGCTGATTTGTGCTGTAGACGATGTCACCACTGCGAATGTCGACGTTCAGGTCGTATTCCCTATCCTTGACGACGTCAGGGCGACCCTCATCACTGCTATCGCATCTGTCAAGGCCTGGTAGGGCAGCCCGTCGAGGTTGTCCTAGGCCTTCAAGGGAAAGTCCTGTCTGTCGTCGAAGTCGCGAAAATTCTCTCAAGTGTCCTCACGGTGAGTATTGCCTCGACGTTGGTTGAACGTTATTCTAAGCCTTGTTGTAGCTCATCGCCACCACCCTCGCCTCCGTTGTCCGGATTGTCGGTGTGGCTGGCGCAAAGGCTGTTCTGCCCATCGTCGCCAGTATTGGGTACGTTCGCTCATTTTACCTTCCTGGCCGATTTACTCAGGGATTCGCAGCGTTGTTCTCTGTGAACTCCTCACTGTTGTCTTCGGGAGTGTTAACGGTTTGGTCGATGAGCTCGCCCCTCTTCTGGGCCCTGTCACCAAGATTCTCCTGAACCTTAGCCTCGCAAACGTCGTGCAGCTCCTCAGAGTCTAAGGTGATTGAATATGTGCTGTTTTCTGTCTCTTCACGATGTTTAACCGCTTGTTTGACCCAGCCTTGAGTGCATATGTACACGATAGTGTTGCCTGTCGTCCTTACAGTAACTTGATATCTTCAGTAATACATGCATACCATAAATGTCTGGCATCATGCCACGCGATTATTCGTGTTTGCCATTTGAACTCTGAGCTCTGCTGGTACGAAGCGCATTAGTCTCTCCTACTAGACAGACACCATCACTGGTAACCTCTTTCTGTAGTCTGTTGTAACTTACCAGCGAGCCCCGGGTCGAATCTGTTTGTGACTGTAATGCATACATAATTTGTTGGATCAGGAGCCCTCCCAAGTCGTGTCCGACAATAAACAGATTCATCATCATCTCAATGGTCACTGTGGTCCTTCCCAGTCTCTCAAGCTCATCTGCAGACCACTTACAGCTGAGCATCCCTTTGCAGACGATTCAATCTTTGTGCTTGGAACCAGTAAAATGGCTGCGCTTTGTTGGCTGGGCCATTTTCCACGTCAGCGATGGCTATCTTTCCAGAAACTCAGAAGGCACCGACCCTCTAAGCGACGGAATCGTGCTGAATGAAGAGGATATCCTATTTTACCATGTGCCTGGTAAAGTCGATCGAATTATTATGATGAGCAAAATGTTACCTGATAGTGGAGTAGAGTTGAACCACAAAAGTGTCGTTGATATCGCCCTTGTTGCTCGTCGCACAGAATCTCAGACATCCGTTAATGATGCGAGGGTCGCAGAGTATTGGGTGAACATCTCGAATCGTGATGGAACGTGTGTTTTCACCAACTGGGCAGGGCAGGCCTGCCATATAATCCCTTTCGCTCGGGGAAGCGAGGTGAGCTGCTTTGCGCATTGCTTCAGAGAACGCACGACGTCAAATTCTCCAATCAGTGGGTGAGGATTCTTGTCCAGCAGAGATCCATTCAGCCCCCTATCGACGATATCAACGATAAACGAAACGGCTTCCTCTGTGAAACTCACCTTCATCAATTACTCAACCAGAGGGAGGTCGCGGTGCTAGTCGTATGCCATTCTCTGTCCTCACCTCTTTTAGTCGCCGACGACGTGCTTCACAGACTCCCAATGACATTTTAGCGTGCGCAGATATTCCCCTGCCAGTTGACTCAGGAAATCCCGCCGACTCACGCACGTCCCCTGCTGGATTGCGTTACACCCTTCAACACCTCAAGGTCAAGACTGCCCAAGATATCCCATACCTCGACCGCAATTATGCATCAAATAACCGAGACGCGAAATTTATGGACTGCTCCCCATCAGGACTTCCACATCCTGCGCTTCTCCATTACTTGTACGGCGCGTCCATCTTGATCGCCTTCGGCGCACGCGACTCTGTTAGGACATGGCAGGGATCAAACACTTGGGAGCGACCGCAGAAAAAGAGTCAACTAGCGCGGCCACCTTACAAACCACGGACCACTCATGCTCGTCGCTCGACCCAAGAGAAGCGGCAGCGAGCATCTCCTTACGCGTCAGCATCGACATCTTATCCAAGCAGCGATCGTCGTATAACGGATGACGAAGCCATGGGGTACATGTTCAGGATTGCGCTGAGGCAAGTGGCGTGCCGCGAACATGCTAGATGGGAGCAGCGCAAGCTTGAGATTGATACCTGGGTTAATGATTGCGCAAAAGGGGTTTCGAGAACTGGTGAGCAGGATGGGTCAGGGGACGAGTGACTCGTTTCCGAAAATAAACCTTTCAGTGCTGCTAGATTGATGTTGAATCGGTACTCTACTTATCGGACGCAGTTGTGGATGTGAAACGATATGTAAGTTTGAGATGTCAGCGGGGTTCGTTCATAGCTCAATGATACATCTGCTATACACATCCACTGGCTCACGTCGATGTTGAGGAGGGCGAAGGTGATGAGGGATGGTAATATATCAGGCGCAAACACAGCAAGAAGTCAGTGGGATTCGCCAAAGCTTGGCAAGGAAGAAACACAACTCAGTGGGATTTAGAATCCCATTCCAACAGATTTGGCCATTCCTCTGCAAAATGGCCATTTACTTATCAAAAATATCGTATTTGAGCCTCCGCGTACTGAAAGCCTGTTCAAGCGTTTTAGTGCCGTCCCCAGTTGGGCGACTAGCAACAGATGTCTTTTGGCGACATGGTAAGTTCGCGTTAAAAGATCGACTGTCATCTTTTATAAGGTTTGTAAGGAGACTAAGTTCGCGTACGCGTGCCACTTTTGGCTAAATTACGTTACCATTGAATGCACGTCTGCATTCAATTGATTTTTTCGCGGACAGACTGAGGCTACATACTCCTGCTTCCCGCCCCTAGCGTTGTACAGTACGAAGCCAGGACCTCCGCAAAGAACGAAGTCTGGAATCCAATGGGAGTTGCTTCCAAGTCTCACTTTACCTTTACCGACGGTTATCAAATTTGAAAATGTGAAAAAACCCATCCAATGTGACCACCAATTCGCGCTTCTGGGGACCCTAACACTTGGTGCTTCTCCTGCAATTTTTTTATTCAATACGTTCCACCCCTTACTCGCGAACCAAATCGCGAACAGCTTGTAAAGTTGTACGTGGCTTGTACATGGTCTCATACGCGGACGAGAAGCGAACAACATGACGTGACGCCCTCTTCGAGACTGGCGGATCCCGCTCCAAAGGGATAATTCTGACATGGTATCTCTGTGTCGGGACTCTCTACATGTAAACTTTCTGGTGCGCTCTGTTAGGCTCCGGTGGATGATAGGCTTTCGGGGCGCGCCACTTACATTGAGCGTCGAACGGGAACGCGAATTGCTCAATTGTGCACACCATTACGAATTACATAGGCTGAAGCGAGCTGGCAGCACCGCGATCGACCCGTGGCCGCTGGTGCTTCTCTCACATCGCCGTGGTCCTGGGATTACCCCTACATTTGCCGGGTTCCCACCGCCCAAGACAATCCTATAAAGGCCTTCCTCCCAACGCTCCAGGTCTCCATCGAACTCGCTTTCGATTCTCTCCTCTTGCCTTCACGTCTACACTCTTTTACCACTCCCCACACTCTTTAACCGCAATGCCTTCCTTCCGCACCATCTTCGCCGTCGCCGCGACCGCCTTCGCAGCTCTCACCTCCGCTGCTCCCCTCGACTCCGGCTCTGCCGTTGGTCAGCTCGGCAACACCCTTCCCATCGCCGTCGTTCCATCTGGCACCGTCGAGGACGTCAACGCCGGCAACGGCATCAACGTTGCTAATGTCGCCCACAAGCGTCAGGTCGATGCTATCAATGCCGAAGAGATCATCGCCCAGCTGGGTGGTGACTTGGACATTGGCGTTATTGGTATCCTGAAGCGCAACGAGCTTCCCTCCTTGTGTGAGGTTCTAGTTGACGTCGAGACCAAACTTACTGCCGTCCACAACAAGCTCCGTAAGCCCTCAGTGTCATTTCTTTCGCCCGCATTGACACTGATGTCAATCTTCAGTCGCTATCGTTCAGGCAAAGGTTAAAGTTGAGGTTCAGGTTATTGTCGACCTCCTTGTCGAGGTCAAGGTGATCCTCGCTGGTGCCGTCCTCCAGGTCAAAGCCATCGTCAACCAACCTGTTGCGTTCATTCTCTCTCTCGGTGGAAAGGTCCTCTCCCTGCTTGACGTCTGCCACATTATCGTCACTGTCCTCTCTGTACGTACTTCCCTGCTATTACCGCCATCAATTCCTACTAACTTCGCTGTGCAGCTGATTTGTGCCATTCTGTCTTGCGCCTGCCGCATCGTCGGTGCCGCCTCCCTTCACATTGTCTACCCTGTGGTCACCGCCGTCGGGTATGTCTCCCGGAGCATTGTCACTCACATTCTCTTGCTAACCACCTTCGTCACTACAGTGTTGTTCTCGCTGAGCTTCTCTGCGTCATCTTCACCCTCGTCGATGGCCTCTACGTCACCCTCCACCCCTTCCTCCAGCCCACCATTGCCATCTGCGCCATCCTCAAGCTCGACGTTGTCGTTGAGGTCCTCAACGGCAAGTTCTAAGTGAACTCTCGCTTGAATAGCTACGAAATGATCTATCTACGTCATCTACATTACATATACAATCGGAATAATCAAGAGCGACCCTCCAAATCTCAGCGCCTTCATCGCACATGTGTGGATATTGTGGGAGACAATTGGTAAGTGCGATTGGACGCAAAGATACAAGTGTCAAGCTTTCAGTAAGTCCCGCCACATCCGATTACTCAGTGTAAATATGTTATCAAAAGCGTGGAAATTCGTCTTTCTTGTCTACAAGGCGCCCTCCGTATTTTAGACGTGATTTTTGGTGAAAAAGTGGGTACTCGGCTGTTATGTCGGGAACGGCTGGGGCTACAAGGATGGGACCTTCTGAGATATCGATTCAGCTATTAACATTGATTTTAGGGTGACTGAGAATTGAATTGAGGAAATTTTAGTACGGGCGCGGACAGAGCATCCAAGGAACCCATAAAAGGCATTGAGCTTGCTTAGTCATCCAGATCGACGCTTCCGAGACGATAACGCTCACTTTGACGACGTCTTTCAACGACCACAGCTTCATTTCTACGTATACCTTACGCATGTCTCTACCCAAGGTACGCCACACAATCTCCTGAAGCTGTTCAGCTGTTGACTTGAAGGAATTGCAGCGTATCATCAAGGTGGGCACATACTCTTGACCCTTCAAATTTACTCAGGCCCCATAGAGGCGTCCTGCAGCTACTTCAAGGCACTGGTCCAAGCGTACTAACGCGTTGTACGACAGGAAACAGAAAGGCTAGTAGCCGATCCTGCACCAGGCATCACGGCGCTCCCCCACGATGACAACTTGAGATACTTTGATGTTACCATCGAGGGGCCAGGGGGCAGCCCGTTCGAACGTATGTTCCAATGATGCTTAACATACTACAGGTGTACTGAGCTGTGTTCGGTATGATCGCGTGTAGGCGGGATATTCAAGTTGGAGCTGTTTTTGCCGGAGGAGTACCCGATGGCGCCACCGAAGGTGCGCTTTTTGACAAAGATATATCATCCCAACATTGGTGCGTCCCATCACTCGCTTTGCTGGAGAAAATGGCTGATCATACATGGCGATATAGACAAGCTTGGACGGATCTGTTTAGATATCTTGAAAGGTGCGTCGTAGTTTGGGATGTGGGAACGTGACTCACACACGTTTGTCGTAGATAAATGGTCGCCAGCTCTGCAGATCCGGACCGTCCTCCTGTCTATACAAGCTTTACTGAGCGCACCGAATCCAGACGATCCACTCGCGACAGACGTAGCCAAGCATTACAAGGAGAACGAGAAGGACGCACAGCGCGTCAGCCAGGAGTGGACGCGACAGTATGCGAACCTCGACTGAGATTTTACCGTCTAGATATAATCTACGCCCACAAAGTGCCTGTGGTTTTATGTAAAGTAGCGGAATGAATTACCTAGAAACATAAGTTACTGTCTGGTTGCATGGGATGTGTAATGTCGCCAAGTGTCTTTATGTAGATCAGCATCAATCGGGTTGAATTGGACCCCGATTGGTCTGAAAAATGGGGGTGGCTTTGGGATACCCGGCATGTCCTGTCGTTTTCTTTCCCTTCCCTGATGCATCTGGAAGGCTTCCCCATGGTTGTCCTGCGATTCCCTCACCAGTAGGAATATCAAGCAAGCCGCAACGGCAAACCAACGCTCTCCACCGCCGACGGTGAACCACGACGACGACCGCGACGAAGGCGATAAAGCCTACTCTTTTAACGTTAACGATGCCCACCATCGATGTTGATGTTTCCTATGCCCTGGTCAAGGAGGCCATGGCTCTCTACCATGATGCGGAAATAAGTGTGCTGCTCAACCTAGCATCCACTTGCCGTGTTCTTCGTGAAGCTTGTCTTGAAGCCCTCTTTGCTGACGTTCACTGGCCTCATGCCAACAAGCACGACGAAGAATCCGGCCTGCTGTTCTTCCCACCGACTTTGTGGCCCTTTTTCAAGTGCGTGAAAGAAAGACAATATTTTATTTCGTGCTCACTTTTGTCAGACGCTTCCAACTCGTATGGCCCGAAGAATGGCCAGACGCAACCCCTCCACGCTGGGGGGATAGATATTATATTGGAGGAGACTATCACCCGCGCCATATCGATAAGCTCGTCGCTGCACTTCCCGCCATGCCGTCGCTCAAGAGCTTCTACCTCTCCTGCCCCTTCTACCCACCAAACTCCGTCCTCAACGCCCTCATCCAGTGCCCCTCTCTCCGAGAGCTTTCCATGCACGACACGCCCCTCTACATCTCCATGGTCCCCAAGGTCCCCGCTGACGTCCACCTCGAGCGCCTGGCCATCGTGCCCGTCGCCGAGGCCGTTCGCGTCGGCGAGGGCCCGTTTGACGCCCGCTACACTGAGCATACCTACTACGTCCGCGAGTACCGCCGCAAGTACAAGAACGACAGCCTCGCGAGGTACGCTGCGACAGCGTTCCTCTTCCAGGTCGGAAAGGCCGCGCACCTTCGCCACGTACAGCTCTCCGCGGACCTGTGCACACTCGATGCGCTGACGGTGCAGGAATGGCCTGTCCTCGACACGCTCGTGCTCACCGGCCATGCCCCACGTGGGAGCACCGAGCTTATCGATGTCATTGCTGTTATGCCGCGTCTCCGCGAGCTTCGTCTGCTCTTCGCCAAAACCAAGAGCGACCCCGGCTTTAGGATCCTGTTGGATCACCTCCCGACGATAAAGAACAATTTCCCGAGTGTCTTGGGGCAGCTCGAGCGTCTTGCGATTTCCAATGCGTGCAACTTTGACGGCGTGTTCCATTATACGACGTCTCTTGAGCGCCTGGCAGTCTGCGCCATCATCGACCAGCCCAGGGTCCCGATTGCGTTGAGCCGGGCGGACATTGACAAGATCCTTGCTGATATGGCTATGGGCCATCGCATGTGCGAGAGTAAGCTCACAAGGCTGAGGATTATGATCGAGGACAAAGTCAATCCCGACATGTGCCACGCAATCGCAATGCACTGTCCGAGCCTCGAGGTGCTTGAGATCGAGCTCTGCGGCTACCACGACGGAAAGTCGATCCACGCTTGGGTAAGTATCGTCATGCACCGCCAAAAATTATACATATTGACGCTTTTCGCAACTAGGAGGAATTCTCCGACGCATTCGCACCCCTCCTGCGCCTCCGCGAGCTCCGCATCTGCATTCAGTTCCCTGAGTTCGACGAGATGGACACCTACGAGCCCTGGCGCGCGGCCCGCCACGAGTGTGCTGCCTTCCTCGCGACCCGCCTCACGTCCCTCCGGCGCGTTGGGTTCGAGTACCGCAAACGCACCGGCACGCACCGCTTTGAGGACTCCTGGCTCGAGTGGGCAGTTACACGCAGCCTGGGCACCCCTGGGATCCCCACGCCAGGCGATGTGGAGTTGACGGAGCTCGGCGCGACGTGGTACCCGTTCCCGGAAGTGTGGATCCGTGTACCCGCGGGGAAGAATGCGGTCTTCTAAGTAGCCGCGGTTGGAGTACGGTCACTTTTTCTAAGCTATGAGGGTGTGGTGCTTTTGGCCTGTGTTTCTATTCGTTTTTCAGTGTTTGCTTTTTGCTTTCGAAATTGCGTACTCGGTTGCTCTCAAATACTCATGCAATGCACTTCGGTATACTCGACGATGACGGGGGTATATTGAATTTTATGTACTTGAACGGACAGTAGCCGCTAATCTTCATGGGTTCAGGGGTTTCTTTTTTCGGACTTCAAAGGTTCAACGTTCAACTTTCGGTCTGGGTTTGGCTTGGTACATCATATACGGTTGGTACATCATATGCGGAGAGCTCTATCTTCAATTCAAAGGTGACTGTGAAATACATTTGAGTTCGTGTCACTATACAGGACGCACGCATCTACCGTTGACATTGCAAGGAGCATGTATCCCATCGTGTGGCCCAACGGAGATTTGAACTTTGATATCGCAGCTCGCAGTGACCCAGGCTTAGTCCGAGGGCTGAGCCTCTCACCAGCTCGCAGGGCCCAAGCTCTAGAACAGCAGACTTGGCGACGTTCAAGGCGTTTCAAGGGCCTGGCCTCACTGACAGCAAGCATTATAGCTTCTGGTCGGTCGAAGCCTGGGATTTTAATCAGGTGCAGGCTCACGGCCGCCTGATCTCGCAATTTCCAAGTTCCAAGAGCCCATGCCTGATTTCACCAAGTCCCAAATCCCAAGCCCCCAGCGATCCCCCGCAACACAGCAATTGCCATAGACGCTGTGCACACCGTTGGGACGAGAACAGCAGACATATTGAGATCCAATGGAGACGTTGTTGGCCAGCCTCGCAGCACTATGATCGAAGGGAGCTGAGTCCTGACAAGTCCAAAGGACCTAAATCGGTAATAATGAAGGCTAGCCATTGCCGGCATGTTTTCCGCATTCCTTCGCATCTGCCGTTGCGGCCGTCCAGGACTGCCAGCCATCGTGTGGAGTGTCAAAATCAAAGACCCCATCGATGAGTATGCCGTTTCAAGATGGGACCTGCCAAAGTTTTCTCTTCTTGTCGGATATAGGTCGGCGGCACAGAATTGGAACCAACAGCTAAATCGATACACACACGGTGGTCCGGCCGAGGACAAGAGCGTTGAAAATCGAGGAAAGAACGAGGACAAGCCCTTATCCGGCAGCAATCTTTGACATAACGCGAGTGCCCGAGGTGACGATAAGGCCTTGCTTAACGCTTTTTGCCGCCGAAAACATGCCCCAAGCCACATTGCGTCGATTCCCCATTGTTGAAGACAAGAGATGAGTGACGGTGTCACAGGAAGGTCGTCCGGCATTGTACATAGCGGGCTGCAGCCAGCTAGCTGCGGCGTTTTACTATAGACTATGGGTATGCGATAAAAAAATTCCAGATGTTGTTTCGGGAGTGTGGGCCAGCCCGGGTGACTCGGTGAGCGGGTACTGTGAATAATGCGATCGTTATGTCAGCAGTATAATACCGGAGTAGGTTACATCGCGAGGCTGGACAGACCTTGACCATTTTCCTGGTCTGTCAGTAACCGCCATGTCCTCCAGCTGTCCTCCTCAGTTGCATCTGGAGCTACCACCGAATACTACTTCCTTCAAACGTTCCTTTGATCAGTTCGGCTTTGATCTCGAGAGTTCTTTGGGAGGGTCTGACGGCGCTGGGTCCAGTGGGAGCGATGGAAACGATCGTAACAAACGGGCTAGGAGTGCAAGCACCTTTTCAGACGACGGTGTCTCTATAGGCAGCTCACATTCATCGCTATTGGCCTCCAGCCCCAACTCGATGGGCGACGCTGCCCATGAGGACGCAGCTGGGCCCCTGGAGTTAAGCTCTCGTACAGGCATCACGCCAGATGCACCTCAGTTATCACTGAATCTCGCTCGCTCTTCTATGGAACCTCCCCGCCTACCTACGCCAGTGATTCAGGATATAGACATGGCAGATTACCCTTTGACCGACATGGAGGACCCAGTGGCCGCACCCAGCCCTTTTGCGGCGCCAACTATATCATCACAGTCAGACGATTCATACAGACTATCGCTGGAGCGTTTCAATGCGTTTGATACGCAAATATCTGCACTGCGGGGGTCACGTTTGCCGACCATTGCCCGCTCACCCACGCCACCGCCCGTCCTGCCCCCCCTAGAGCTACTCGGAGGGGAGGAGCTTGCACCCACGAACAGTGGCTCATTTCTGCACCCCCCTGCGCGGCCTTCTCCGCCGTTGCCCAATTCGCTTTACGGCTTCGGTATGCCGAGGCCTCAGCGGCCGCAATCTAGGATTGTTGGCGGGGACGACGGCCGCCAGAATGATCCGAGGAGACTGCCACACGAGTCACATCCAGAACAAGCAGACAGTTCCATGGCCTCAGATCGTGAGTGACCCAAATGCTGCCTTGCGTTGAAACGTCTTTTGATTTAGGTTAAACAGGGGTATCTGGCGAAAGACCGCAGACGGATGTCTGGAATCGGATAACACAGGAGACGCGGTCTGCATATCTTGTTCCCTGGAACTACTGGCCCGCCACTGAAGAACTGGACGCTGAAGAAGATGAGGAGGAAAGTGGGCCAGAGATTCGTGGTGAAATGATCAGGGCTCAGAATCATAGTCCTGTCCCTGCCATTGAAGCGCTGCGTTCTCCCTCACCTTTGTCGTTCGATGCTCTCGACGACCTAGAGCGCCCTACAATCGCACAACCGACTCCAGACACCGCAACTACCCCTCCCCCGAGCCTACCTCCCATTCAGAACCACAGCGAAACTTGGGAAGACCCACTAGAAGCTCTACGAAGGTATCCTTTTGGCTCTGACTTCAGATCGCCCCCTCCTGCAAATCACCACACGCCCCTGGCGTCTTCGCCTCACCGAAACACCGAGAATCGCCCGAATAATTCGACAGGGCCATCCACGTACGCCAATGCACATACACGAAGCGAGTCGTTGAACCGATCTGACGTCTTTGAGTCGGACGACGACTCTTCTGATCCCAGTTGGCTTGCCCGCACATTGAGAGAAGAGGCCACAGGGCCTTTGCCTCACAGGAACACCAACAACGACACTGACAGTCGAACAACCAACACCTCAAACACGAACAACCCAGCATCTGTCTTAGACTCGTACACCGCATCCCGTCTAGAGGCCCTCCATGGCATCGGGGAGGCCTTGCAAGGCATCGGACGTGTCCTCCAAGGTAGCGAAATTACCCTGCGGCCATTTTTGGGGGATAGTCCTCCTCCGGCGGGCAGAAACGGCGGCCACGAGGAGCGACCTTATATCTCAAGCAGCAGTGACAACGAGCGGACTCGGGGATCGGCCTCGACTTTCCGTCGAAGGAGGATCAGTCCCCCCATTCTCCCATCTCCGTTGGAAAACCTTATGCACCCATGGCTGTCAGGTGAGCTATTTCACAGATGCCTTCAAGTCTGTCTTTCGTTTACCTCTCTTTCTTTCAAGACCGTGCTCGTGATGAGCCGCGGTCCCAGCTTTCTGTCAACGAGCCATCCCCACGAATGTCTGCAAGCGAGTATCGGTTGAGAGATCTATACCAGAGATATACACCTGCTGAGCGTACAAGAAGACGTTCGCCATCGCCACCGCGAACACGACCCGGGCTATTGGCTTTTGTAGAGGATGATAGCGACGATATGGGCTTCGAGGCGTGGTTTAATTCCTCTGCTCAAGTGTCTGCGTCGTCCTCTCAAAACAACCTTCCTATGGCTTCGGCAGTGTCCCCGGACAGCCCCGTACATCCATCGGCTTCGCCCTCCTGGTCAAGGTGGGCAATGTCAAACCCGTCTGCTAGTGATGCCTCAGCATCGGGCCGTCCTCGAGGACGTGTCTCTCCTTTGACTGAGGTCGAACCTCGCTCGTCATGGCCTCGTTATGTCCGTCCAAGTCGAAGCATCACAGGTGAATCAGCACCCCCATCGTCGTCTACGGCTCCCTCTCGAACATACGTATCCCCACCCGACCTCCTTCGTCTGCGGTCGCGCCCGTATGCGAGCCAATCTACTCACACTCATACTCACTCCCATTCGCACTCGCACTCGCATTCGCATTCACACTCGCATTCCTTCTCCTACTCTCGACCCGCTCGAGAGGCATCCTCATTATCGTCGGAGACCCTTGCGGACTCTCGACGTCGAATTGCGCGTCTCGAATTTATGCAGGCACAACGTCGGATGTCGTCGTCAAGTGAGACGACCTCTGTTGATGTCTCTCCTGCTTCGCCTCCGACTCGACCGTCAGCGACAGAGCGTTTGGGGATCTACTCTGATCGCAGCTCAACGGGGTTGCAACCCCGATCACAGCATAGGCAGCCACGACATCAGCAGTATTCCCTGCCTGGCTTCACCTCCAACCGTTCCTCAGGAGATCGCGTCTCAGCTCGCTCTCTTATAGACGATGATGAATTGGATAATTGGCTCGAGGAACGGTCAACTGCTGAGCGCTTTGGCCGCCCTCCGAGGCAGCTCTCACCTACCAGGACGGAGACTCCTGTAAATGATGCTGTTTCGTCGGATATCGATCATCGGTTATTGAGAGCTGCTCTGCTGAGGGACTTTGGACCGAACCGCGTCCCGCTTCGACTGCCAGAAAACTCCCCAGAACGTGAAACCTTCCGGGGGTATCTCCCCATCCCATCCCTTCCTTCTCCAGACCTCAACGGAGTGTTCGAATTCACTGCACCACAAACCTCACAAACCTCGGTCAACATTGAAACGGATCACAGGAGACCCTCTGGACGCTCTATTGATCTTGGGCATGCACCTGCAATGCGCAGATCTCCATCGCCTATTCGCCGTGAACCGGAGCGCGCACAGCGCGACAGGTCCCCCCCGCGACGCTCGCGGCCTACACAACTTACACTCGATCCCGAGTCTTTTGCGCCTGGACCAATCCGCAATACGATCCAGAGGTTTTTCGATGCGAATTTGGCACGGGAGCGTTCTCGTGGATCGCAGTCGTCATCTACCCCGCCGCAAGTACAGCTTCAAACAGGTTACACTGCACCTTCCATTCCCCCGCTACCCTTTGAGGACGAGGACGAGCCCGTTACTCCGTCTTATCAGTCACAGCAGGAGGTAAGTTTGTTTATCAACTTTCACAACATTATCATCTCATTCCTCTAGGCCCAGGCTCTTCGCCGTCACGAGTACCTTCTCAGCCAATATCTTCCTGAAGGCGATGCATCTATTGAATCTATGCGTGAACGTAGCTCGGCTCTCCTCGCCAGTGTGCCTCTGCTGCAAAACGGTTCATACTCTTCCGCTCCCTCTCGCCCCACTAATAGCTCTCGCACGTCCGTTTCGCAATCTCGAACCTCTGATCTTCACAGATTCCTCTCTCGGCGTCCCCGTATAGAGGCTTCGAGATTGGACGAGCCGGAGAATGTTCAGCCCTCCGGTTCAGGCGATGAACAAGGATTCAACCACGCTCTCGAGGTTCTGCGACAAGATGGCCTGAGCATACCACGCTCTCAGGAACTCATCACTCGATACCATCGGGAACGCCAACAACGAGAGTCCAGGACGTTCACCACCCCTGCGTCTCCGTGGGGTATCATGGAACAGGGTGGTGTGCAGCCCCGTCGAGCGGCACCCGATTCAACAACCAACAACGAGTTGCCTTCTCTGAGGTCGTTCAGAAGGAGGCTGCGCCCAACAAATCCTTTCAGCGTTTCAGACAGCGAAGCAGCAGATGAGCATCAAGCTGATGGGATTGTGCACGATACGGACCATACGCGTGTCATAAGAGCAAGACGCTTCCACCGAGGGGCACTGAACACCGGTCTCGTGTTCCCTGCTGAGGTCCATGAATTCATTCGGGCTGGAACTAGAAGGGGTAGAGCTTTGGGCGACTACGTTGTAAGTTTCCGCATCGATTTCTTTCTGTCGCGTTGCTGATGCATCTGTCTCTATCTGTAGAGAGACGAGGACTTCGACGAGTCATACGAAAGCCTTCTTTCTCTGGCTGCATCTCTTGGAGAGGCAAAGCCGCGATGCACGCCAGACGGCGTTATCGCGTCCCTTGAAACTGGCTTGTATAAAGATTGGAAAACGGCTGATAGTGACCACCGGTGTCCCATCTGCCTGGACGATGTATGCACGCCCCTCTCCTTCCGTTCTTTTTTTTGTTGATGATTGTCTCTAGTATCAACCCGAAGATTCACTCTTAAAGCTTGCGGATTGTTCTCATTGGCTCCATCGCGAGTGCCTAGAGGTTAGTCCCTGTTTGAAACCATACAGGCTCGGCAAGCTCATCGGCTTTCCCAGCAATGGCTCAAGAGCGCCACCACCTGTCCGGTGTGTCGCAAGGCGGTTAGCGGAGGGTCCTCAAGCAGAAGAGGGAATCAAGACCCCTCCAACGATGCTGGCCCCAGCCGCAGCAGAGACAACAATCCAGGAAATGGACCTAGAGGCGGCGGCGGACATGGCATAATCTGGCTGAATCCCTCCAGCGAAAGCCGTGGATGGATGCCGCCGTGGAGGCATTTCGGCCAAGGTGCTTGAACGGCGCCTTAATTTGTGGATCTAAAATATACATACCCAGTCTACATGATTTTGATTCCTGATGATATCGATCTTAACTTTCATCATTCATCCCCTTTGCATTTCTCGCGGATCTATTCTGTACAATATATAGTTCCCTTTACGACCTCTTCACTTCCGTAATATATATTGCATTGTGCTCAATGATGTGCAAGCTATTGAACATGATCAAATTAGTTGAAGCCAGTATTGTGAAGCGCTAGCGTAAGTGGAAGCAGATTGTAATGTAGTCATTCGCGACATGCTTGGAGGTGTACGTGTAATGGAAGAAGAGAAGAAGGTTTGTAAATCCCACAAAGAAAGAGAAAAATGAGCAGCACGTCGATGTGATTCCAGCCCCTCCTCGAATCAATCATACATCTGCATCGTTGCCTCCAGTTCATCCATATCGAACGACATATCACCAAAGGAAGAATCAGGATCCATGTTCGCCTCGGGCGAATGCTCACGCGCAGGTGGGCGTGCTGGTGGTTGTTCGACCTTCAACTTGGGAGGACGCGCTTCCGACCGTGTTGAAGACGGTTTCGGCCTAGGGGGCTCCGGAAACTCAGACCGGAGTATGTGGGGTCTTCCTGAGGAGATTTCGTATGCAGGTGAAGGCTGATGGAAGTCGACAGCAACTACGTCCGCAGGTCGCGAGAATTTGGCGTTACTGTGCTGCGGCGCTTGGGGCCTGGGCACTGCTTGCGCCTGTTGGGAAAGAAGGGGAGGTTTAAACCCTCGCTGACGGGTGGGGAGGGCGTGCTGGCCTGGTATGGGTGCTGTGTGGACGCGTCGCATGCCGAGGGCGGGAGGGCGGCTTGACTGAGAGAGGGCTGGCGGGGCATTTTGATGGAATGTGGGTGGAGGGGGTCGTTTGGGGACCGGTGGGGGATGCTGATGTAGGATGGGAGGGGGTTTGAGAGAGTCTTGTCGATGCTTTTGCGTCAGGAGGGGGTGGAGTCTCGGGGCGGGTGAGGTGGAAGCGGTTTGGTCTCTCGAAGGTGGGCGTTTGGATGAAGGGGACGGTTTCCTTACGATTGCTCCGGAGAACTTTGACGGCTCGTGATGGGGTTCGATGTCCGCCATCGAGATGTCACCGGCATCTAAGTCCAAGGCAAGAGATGTGTCCATAGAACCAGGAGATGAGAGCGACACACCCGGCGTTGCTGGAGAAGATATATTAGACGAAGATGACGAAGAGGAAGAGGAGAGCAATGATTGACGCCGTGCACTCTGCGGGTTGGCATCACCGACAAGGCTCTCCTTTTGCTTTCCCTTTCCTTTCTCCCATCGATTGATCTCCGGTCGCTGAGCGACCGGGTAGGGCATAGTTGCCCTCCTAGTCTTCGGGACTCCAACAATCTGAGGTTGCCTGGGCTTCCGTTTCGAAGGCCCCGCTTCCCCGCTTTTGCTAACTTGTAGGAAAGCGCTCTCGTCCATACGCTCCGAGACGTTCTGGCAGACAGCAAGGATCGCATGGCGGTCTTTGCCCCAGATCGAGCCGTCGGGTGCAGGAGGCGGCGTTGAAGCATGCGAGGTTGATTCTGGGCCCAAGCGCGCGCGCTGGCTTGAGTTAGTACGCCTGAGAGGCCGTGTCCTTCCGGCAGTGGCATCAGAAGACGTAGACGCTACTGGGTCCAAACTATAATCCGCGTAAGTGGGCCATGCTGTGTTGGTATTGACAGGGCGTTTCTCTGGCGGCCACGGCGCGTTATTTAGAGCTGCCCGTGCATTGCGTCAAGAAACTCCACTCACCAGGCCTTTTCGAAACTTCCAGCAGAAGACTCTGTAGTGCGACCGGTTGAGAGTTTGCCCAATCTATACAGTCCATGGGAGGTGGCCTCTGAGGTGAAAATGTATATTCGTGAGGCTCGGATGGAGATCCATGGTCGAATTCGTCGAAATTCATCTTCCGTGCAGTAGAACCATCGGCAAGGTGAACCGCCTGGGCTTTTATAGTGGTGCGCATCGAGTGGCTTTCCTTCCCCATATTCTTTGTTCAGATAGGCCCTTTGTAGACACGTTCCAAGGGTAGATATCCTGCAAACATGCCATTTGTTACTAATTGGCTCCGGCTCCCTTAGAGATTACTCACCTCCGCGTAAAATGGTAAGCTGCCTTGAACAACTTTGGGAGAATCTGTAGACTGGCATCTACATACAGTCCCAGATGCTCCTTGTCCCCGCCCGTTTCAAAGAAAAGTTCAAAGAAAAGTAAGAGCAAGAAAAAAGAGTTGGGAGTTGGGTACGTTGGCGTCACTGTTAGTACTTCCAGGAAGCGAATATTGTCACACCACCTGACTGTTGTCACAGGATCACGGTACGCGAATTCCGCGCATCTGAAGTTGCTTTGTCTTGGCGACCATCATGGGCGTTTAGCGCAGTGGTAGCGCGTATGCTTTGCAAGCACCGTAGGGTTGAATCTCAGCTGTGCCATGTGTATAAGGTCCAGGGTTCAATCCCCTGAACGTCCATCGTTTTATTACCTGTTCAAACGTACACCCAAGGAGGAATCTAATTCTGATTCTGGGGACTCGGACGTATGTTTCCCGCATTCGACAGAAAGACAATATTTTTCTGTTACCCGTGTCTAAGTATGAATGGGAGGTTTGCATAATTCTGTCATCTTGTTTGAGTAGATAATAAGTGCCGCCAGGAGGAGGGTCAATTATTTCCAATTTCCGACATTGTGGAATCCTCAAATTAATAAGTACCATGGCGGCGACGAGGAGAGTGTCGAACAAAGACATTGAAACTTCAAAGGAGGAGTGAATTGAGGGCGTGTCGATACTAAGAACATCGAGCAGAGAAGGGTTCTATAAGCCCTGTGTACAAGTTGGAATCTAGGATAGACAAAAAAATCGTCGAGACCGATTAAAGATGCAGCAATTGCCCACTGCGAGACGAGGTTCCGAGCGGTTGCCCACATACCAACCGACTGCCAGGGCATGGATGAGCTCCCAGAGGTGAACAAAGAGCAAAAGAGCTGCATGGGTGGTCAGAGTATCCGGACGAGTAAGTGTATTCGCGTCCTCCCAGGGTTGCGCAAGGGTTCAGTACGCAGAGAAGTGACGAACGCGCCTTCTTAATATAGACCTTTGAACGAATTGCACACGGTGGACCACATTGCCTCGTTCTCTGAAGACACACAAATCGACCATCGATTTGGGGGGGCCATTTCGTTATTTACAGGTGAGCAAATCATAGGTGCAACTTCCGGGAAATAGATAGGATCAGTGGGGTGACAGAGGGACAGAGGGACAGAGGTCGAGGTCGAGGAGTTGGGCCGTCGAATGAGGAAACTGGAACGTAGTCACGATTCAAGACAATCACTAGGGACGTTTGGTAGTCAAAAAGTGGCGAGGAAGCCATTCCGGTGCAGTCCAAGTCTCGCCGGCCACGTCAGCGGCGATCATCCCCACCACCGCTTCCGCACTGGAATTAGCTTGCTCGTTAGTAGACTTGAAATATCGCGAGTATTCTGTGGAGTGCTTACCATGCGTAGGCACGCGGCATTCCGTGACCCGTGTAGCCAGCCGAGATGTACTGCCCCGGGACTTGGGAGCGCCCATCTTGATTCAGAACGGGGCCGACCTAAGAACGCGGCATGAGTATGTGTACGGAGAACATGAGTACTCAACAACGCACGAAAGGATCTCCGACCTTCGTGTATCCCATTATCCCTGTCTACAAAACGGATTCTAGCTCAGCAACACACTCAAGGCGAAAGGTTCGTTGTTTTTCCATCTTACCCATTCCATCTCCGGCTCGCGGCCCTTCTCATATTTCCCCGGGAACACCCCAGGAAGGAACCCCCTCAAGCTCTTTCCCACTTCCTCCCTTAAAACCGAATCATCCGTGACGTATGTCTCAAAGTCCGGTCCACTGGCCTCCCGGCCTCCACCCAATATAATTAGCGGGTTCTCCGAGCCGTTCGTGGGGCGGGGGAACCAGTACTCGAAGCCCTGGTTCCCGCCCCACGACGCCGTGGTGATTTCCTCTGCGGGCGCCGCAGCGCGCAGAGCCAAGACCTGTCCCCGAGTGGGGATGATTCCGCTGGGACCACTCATGTGCGGCAGGAGGTGGCTGGCGTAGGCGTTCGTGGCGTGGATCACGTAGGAACAGTGCACAGCGCCGCGCGGGGTGGTGAGGGACCAGCGGCGTCCCAAGGGTGATTTTGATGTGGCGTCGATGGAGTGGAGGGAGGTGACGGGCGTGTTGGTGTGGAGCGAGAGATGGAATTTGCTGCGGTTGACCTTCCGTGCGAGGTGGTAGAGCTGCGTGGCGAGCTTGAGGGGCCAGAGGTTGTGGCCTCCGTGCGCGAAGGCTGCGTAGGTTGCTCCGTATTTCTGGCGGAGACGTCAGAAGGTATCGTTTTGAAGAGAGAGGGTATATACCTCTTTCACATCTGCAACACTCAGCCACTTGACCCCGTCAACGTTGGCGCCAGCTGCTTTGGCAGCTTCGTAGTTCGCTTTTGCGTCTTCGACTTCCTTTTCTGTCACGAGGAGCGCTACGTGGTCGGATGCGACGAGATCCACGGCGGACTGCAGGTCATGAGCCTCGATGATCTTGAGCAGCTCATCAACCGTGTAACGTTCAATGGCATGGATTTTCTTTGCTTCCTCCGTGCCGAAGATCCTGGCTTGCTCTACAAAGTGATTGAACGGGTGGGCCGTCAAATGTCCGCCGTTGCGTCCTAGGCACCTGTGAGCAGGGAGTCTCCTGCAAAACAGGCAAGCAAACCTGTCGCCCCGGAACCTGTATCATGGTTTGGTTTAATACGCAAATGCAGCACGAGAAGGAAACTCACAGAAATCTCTTGCTTCTAGGATAACAGCCTTGAGAGCCAAGTTGCCATCTTCCCGCGTCCCGAAGTGTTGCGCAAGGTGGTAAGCGGCAGATACTCCGGTGATGCCTGCTCCGATGATACAGACATCGGCATCGCGCGTCAAGTCGCCTTCACTGCCCTCTCTGGCCAACGGATTTGCCCCGGGAGTGTTGATCCAGAAAGAATGAGTAGAGTTGGGCACTGGGAGTCCTGCGGGGCCTTTCCATGTTGGTAGCTCTAGAGTAGCCTGTGCAGCATCCTGCTGCAGGATTGGAGTAGATAGAGAGCTCGTTGCAAGGCCCTGGATGAATATGCCAGTCAACAAAATCCGAGGAAAGCCCATTTCCCCCCACACGCTCAACAAGTGGCAATGAGTACGAGTGTGAGCTCGGCCCGATAAAGCCGCCCCGACGTACCACTACCGTCTCTTGTCCAATACGGCGCGCTATTTCTTTCATTTCTAAAATGCTAATTCTATCGAAACACGCCAACAGAGTTCCTTCAACTGGTTGCATAACAGGGCCCAAGTAACTACAAAAAAGAGCCCTCACTTGCTTAGATCTTGCCTTGTCATCAAACCAAGCCCCTGAGTGCGTCTCATTTCTCCCCCTCCTGATCTTCTTTCGTATTTTGCTCCCTTCAGTGTCCACCACCACGTAGATTCAAACCCGCGTCGCCATGTCTTCTGCCGACAATGCTCCTGTCCGCATCAGCCTGGTCAACCACACCGTCCCCGACCCGCCCACCAATGCTGCCTATCTTCCGTCCGAGGTCGAGGCCAAACACTACCTCTACGGCTTTCCTTTCAAGCCGCGCCTTGTCGCTCGCTCCAACCCCGACGTTTGGATAAAGCCGACAGGTCTGGAAGCGTACCTTGAGCCCAAGGAGCTCATTCCTCTCGGGGCCCATCCTCTTAGTGCTGTCTGGGAGGACACTCTCGGACCTGCCCTTGACACGTAATTGCTCGGGCAGCATGTGCAGGTCACTGTTCTCAACTCCTATCGGATCGGTGTTGTTGGGGAAGCTTCCCCTCCTCCTCCCTTCGTCTTGGTCGGAGTCAACCACGGCACTCTCGTTGGCCAGGCAGGCCTGGACGCCGCACTCGGTTGCCGATCACGCCGCACTCGGTTGCCGATCCATCCTTGTCGAGAGCGGTTTCGACGACATTCATGTCATCATCCTAGAGTCGGCATTCTCTTTCTCTCAGGGCCTGTATAAGCCTGCCATCACCGCCAACCCCATCGCCATCATCCGAGAGCCCTTCTCCACCTCCCTCGGCATCTCCATCTCCCCCGCCATGTCCCCCAACTTCGAGGGCACCGGAGGCTTCTTCTTTCTCGACAAGGCCAAGCCCAGTGTTCTCCACCTCCTCACTGCGAGACACGTCCTCTTCCACCCCGACCAGGAAGAGAACAAGCTCTTTAGCTTCCGTACGGGCAGCGGTCAGGTTCCCAAGAAGGTCATGTTTATGGGGACGGCCGCATTCGAGCGCCACTGCAAGGCTATCGAGTCTGCGATTAGTGGTCAGCATCATCGACCAGCTCACCAGGCGTCTGGAGGCTGCTGGTGAGATGGAGGACGAGGAGGAGGCTGAGATGGAGAGGGCTGCTGTTAAGAAGGACATGGTGGAGGCAACAGCGGCCATTGAGGTTTTCCAGCAGTTGCTCGACGACGTCACCACGCACTGGAAGAACGAAGCAAACCGTGTCATTGGCCATGTCACCGTGTCTCCCCCCATCAGTTTCGACTTTGGCGATGACGGCTTCACCGATGATTGGGCCGTCGTCGAGATCTACCCCTCCATGATCGCCCAGCTCAACTTTGTCGGGAATGCCATTGATCTCGGCTCTGTTGTGGTCGACGAGCTAACGGCGTGGATGTACCCTCACCCGGCCAGCCTGTCTTCGTTCAAGTACCCTGGTAACCGTCTTCTTCGTTTCTTTGGCCTTGTTTCCGACGAGGAGATGTTCAAACTGAACCCCAAGACCAAGGACAACGGACAACGACCTCGACCCCGTCAGTATGGTCATGAAGAATGGAAACACGTCCAAACTCACCGTCGGCCGCCTCAACACCATTCGGGCCTTTGTGCGCAAGTATTCCAAGGGCCAGCCCGGCAAGATGTCGAAGGAAGTGTGCGTGCCCTAGGAACTCAAAATCTGGCCCATTCTCTGAGCGTGGGGACTCCGGCTCTGCCATCATCGACGGCACCGGTAGGGTCTGCGGCATCCTCACTGGCGGAGACGGAGCCACCGATGTCAGCGACTGCACCTTCGTGACCTCCATCAACTTCCTGCTCAAGCGCTTGAAGTCGTTCGGTATCGACGCCAACATCTTCCCCCTTCCTGTTGACCTTTGAACACCATTCCCTCCATCCACTCGTCCCTTCTCTGCGCTGCCTCCTTTGTATCTATTCTTACTCTTTAACTATTCTTCTCTCGTCTCCTTTTTATCCATTCATCTTCTCGTCTCCCCGCTCGTTTTTTTCCTTTCACCATATCACTGTTTTTTTTTTTACTTTCTAGTGTCCTTGTTCCACGACTTGTCGTCGGCAGCTATACCAAGTACCGGGTAGTCGCTTCGTATGGTACTTGGGCTCGTGCAGGTTGAGACGTGGCCTCCTACTCATTGTGATCAAAACTGCTGAACCGGACCAAACCTCCGAAGGCCTCAGGCTCGTCCAAGAATGCAAAAGAAATGTTCAGTTCAGGTCTAATCACCCGTCGTTCGTTGTCTTGACTCTTCATTGATGACGGAGTAAATTAGTCGGTCACGGGCAAAGACCCTATTAGCTCTGCCTCACTAACTCAAACTTGCTACATACCAGTCTCCATCTCTCTGCCTCTGCGCCGTCCTCTCTCCTCGCTGCACTCAACATATCTTTCTTCCTCGGTGATGTTGGCAGCTGCCACGTCGTGCATTCTCAAGCATATCAGACTTTCATGATGATCTCTTCAACTATTCATCAGGACACTGGCTGTAAGTCTTATACATGTTGTTCTCTGGTGTAGTATGTGTCTAATGCATAATCTCGCACTTCAGCGCCAACAATGATCCTCTTTCTCTCAAAGGCCTCACAATCATTTTCACCAGCAAACCCTGCTGGCCGGGTGCACGTAAAGCACCTGCCGAATGGGATGACAGTCTCAGAATTGAACGATCTCATAAGGCAATTTGGCCCCGTCGAATATGTCGCAGTGGTTCCCGAGGGTGGGGGGGAGCAACATGCTCTTGACGTTGAGGAGGGTTTGAGACGACTGATGCTACTGTCGTACGACCCGTGCACGTTATATTTATCAGTGCGTTGTAAAGTCTATCACGATCAAGAGGTTTCCATGTTTGATGGATCATCTTGCAGAACCTCGCCCCAGAGACTACGGTACTAGAACTCGCGGCAAACTTTACGCAGGCCAAGGAATCCGAACAACTTGAATTGGACTTGGATGCGAGCGGCTGTTGTTCGGGACGTGGGTGGATGAGGTGTAAATCTCCCCTTGCTGGTGAGCTCTGAGCTCTAAGCTCTTAGGCTAACGACGTCAGCGCAAAAGCTGACCTGGTTCAAAAAGCATTGATGGCCCGAGAATCCATGGACGGAGCCCTACTGAGGTCAAAGCGCATCAAAGTTGCATTTCAGGAGTTGAGCACGGCCTCCCCTGGCGTTTACAAAAAAGCCCTTCAGGATTTAGAGGCTGTTACCCTGGAACGCGATCAGCTTTTGCGCGTAAAGCTTAAAGCCGAAGCGGCGAGGGCTCAAGCCGATTCCGAAATTCACGCTCTTCAAACCAGGCTGGCTGAGCAGGTGAAGGCACGAGCAGTTAGTGAGCTGGCGAAGGATGCACTCCACGACGTGACCAAATCCGAGACGAGACAACCGAACCTCCCACACCTCCGGGACAATAAATCCCAGGTGCTCAAGTTGGAAGAAGACGCTACGCAATTTTGGGATGAGTGGGGCGAGGATGCTGCGCAGAAGGCATGGGAGGCAGAGAGGGATCAACTCCAGAGCGAACTTGCGAAACTGAGGGCTGAGCTTGCCAAGTGTCAAGAAGCAGAAAGGGAGGGAACCCAGGTGAGTGTTCAGTTCGTTTGTCGGTCTGTCGGTCTCCAGCATCGGGTTGACATCCTCACCTTCACAGTTGGCGAAGGAAAAAGATCATGAGGCCGCCATTCACGACCTCTACAGAAGCCTCCAAACGGCTGAACAGTGCAATACTGAGCTTGAGGCAAAGCTTGAGAAGGCAGTGGAGGATCTCGCTGTTCAGCAGCAAAGGAGCAAGGCTGAAAGGGATGTATGGGTAGCGAAGTTGGAAGCGCTGCGGACACAACACTCTGACCAGCGGAGGAAGGAGAGCAAAGACTTGAACGCCCGATTGACCACGGCTCTGGAGGTGGAAAAACAACGCAGACAGGAGATCGACGCGTTATCCGTGCAGTTGACCGTCACGACGGCACTGGAGAAGGGCCATGAGCAGAAGATCGACGAATTGAATGCAGAGTTGTCTACCCTCCGGGAGAGCGAAGTATGCCACAAGTCAGAGATTGACGAGCTTGGCGCTCGTTTGGCTGAAGCTCTGACGAAAGAGGCGAATTCAACGGAATTGCTGCGGCGGGTAGAGATTGACCGCGATGAGTTGCGACATAGATTCGACATCGCGGATTCTCGATGCAAGATCTTGGAGTTGGAGGCGGGGAAATATTTTTGGGAAGAGGCGAGGAGACATCGTGAGGAAGAGGGGCGGGCAGAAGGGGCGAGGAAACAGCGCGAGGAGACAGCGCGGGCAGAAAATGGGAAGAGACAGCGCGAAGAAAAGGCGCGGGCAGAAGAGGCGAAGAAACAGCACGAGGAAAAGGCGCAGGCAGCAGAGGCGAAGAGACAGCACGAGGAAAAGGCGCGGGCAGAAGAGGCGAAGAAACAGCGCGAGGAAAAGGCGCGGGCAGAAGAGGCAAAGAAACAGCGTGAGGAAAAGGCGCGGGCAGAAGAGGAGGAGGCGCGGAAGATGGCGGAAATAGAAGAGGCGAAGAAACAGCGCGAGGAAAAGGCGCGGGCAGAAGAGGCGAAGAAACAGCGCCGCGAGGAAAAGGCGCGGGCAGAAGAGGCGAAGAAACAGCGTGAGGAAAAGGCGCGGGCAGAAGAGGAGGAGGCGCGGAAGATGGCGGAAATCGAAGAATCCGCACGCGAGCTTCGGGCTGAAGAGAGGAAGAGGAAAGAAGAGCAAGTCGCCCGTGAACAGACGCAGGAACGGGCAGAGAGAGAGGCGCAAGATACGAGGGAGAAGACTGCGGGGAAGGCCGGGGAGGCGCAAGAACAGCGTAAGAGGAAACGGGAGGAGGGGGATAGACTGCAGGAGGAACGGGAGGCAGCGGCATGCAAACAGCGCAGGAGGCAAGAAGAAGAGGGGGCAAAGCCTAATACGCATCAAGATCCTTGGAAGAGCGCCACGGTTGCCGAAGAAGCACGGTGCAGGGAGAGAGATACTATCATACTTGAAAGTATGGGTGGTGTATGGAGCAATGCTGTCGCAGCCAAAAGGTTCGCCATCGTCCTAGACGAGTTCGAGACGATCAGGTTCTCGGAAGCGCAGCCTCTCACGTTCGCGAGCGTTCCGTGGCCCATCCTCGATAAAGACGGGGAAGTCACTTGCGAAAAAGTCGAGAAGTTCTTCGCGTACCTTCGGTTCGCCTACACCATCGACCAGTACAAGAAAGTTGTGCAGAGAGTGCATCGAATGTTTCATCCGGAGCGTTATTGTGGTTTTCTGGACTCCGTTGAGAATGTTTACTGGAGGAATATCGTTGAGTCCCGTGGCCATGTTGTGTTCCTGGCGATGGTATTTGTATGGGATGAGATGATGAAGATGTAATTGAAGTATGTAGGATAGTGAGAATGATAACAAGGATTTGAGTCCAGGCTGTCATTTTGTTTGAGATGATAAAAACTTTATTGAATTGTCGGTGAGTGTCATCAGAGTCATTTGAAGACCATTCAAGGAGGGTAACTTGAAGGATGGGAGTCATCCGACTTGTTAATTTTTTTTTTTTTTTTTTTTTTTTTTTTAATCATTGTTTTGAGACCACCGGGCGAAGCCCATGTCGGTCTTTACAACTAGATACGCTACAGGGGCCCCTGCCCCGTTTAGTCCTGCCCTCCGAACAATGAATGCAACGGAGAGGAGCCATAATCTCGATGCCCCCAACCGCCCCAGAGCCCGACGGGCATGCCCGGCGGGCCTGTTTTAGACCCTAGTTCGTCATGAGT